>PVKS010010808.1:0-58821 GCA_004027875.1 Aplodontia rufa
TTTTGTAGCTGACATTTTTGAGTATTTTATAGATTCTGGATATGAGACCCTTGTCTGAGGAATCAAAGTCCATGATACTCTCCATTTCTGTAGGAAACCTCTTGATTCTTTTGATTGTTTCCTTGGCAGTACAAAAGCTTTTTAGCTTTATGAAATCCCATTCACTGATTTTTGACTTTACTTCCTTCACTTTCGGAGATCTGTTGAGAAAGTCTTTGCCTACTCCTAAATGTTGAAGTGTTGGACCAATTTTTTCTTCTATCAGTTGCAACGTTGCTGGTTTGATACCAAGCTCCTTGATCCATTTTGATTTGATTCTTTGATGCACACATAAATTTATCAACATGAACATGCTGAAACTTACATGCCCATAAAATCTCTAAGCATTATATCTGTACAGACAACATTTAACTTCCTGGGGTTCACCACCCAAATTGACACACACAGAAAGAAACATAAATAAGAATAAATGTGACAGAGGCATATGGCAGAACCCACTGAACAAAATGATACCAACACACAGATAACCAGAAGCACACAGAAAGCTTGAGAGGAAGGCTGACCTGCAGGGAAGGAAAAAAGAAAAGATGAGTAGACAGAGTTAGCGACAAGGGGAGAGAGAGAGAGATGGGAAAAATCCTATGCAGGCTCTAGGCCCATTCACAACAATCAGCATCTAATGCTAAGTTACTCTTCTTCGATACTACCTAATAGAGCACCAATACTCCAGCAGGCCACCTAGAATATCCATTTCCTTTTCACAGCTCCATGAGGTTAAATGTTGTCTGTACATATGTAAGGATGGGGAGGGACGAAGAGAGATTTCTATAAAATCTCTCTTTCCCTTCCCCTTTTCCCAAAGAAAAAGCTTTGGGAGCTTTTTGCCAGAGAACGTAAAAGCCAGAATGGGGCTTAGAGGAACGCCTATCCATATCCTTTATCCTACAGATTAATAAGAGCTAATAAAAATCAGCAAATAATGAGCTAATATTCACTGAGAATTTTCTGCTTTGTACTGACTGTGCAACTTTGTACTAAATGTGTACTAACTTGTATACACCTCACCAAACCAGCCCTAAGAGGTAGATGCTATCCTTGACCCCATAAAGTTCAGTGGAGTCACCTGCTCAAGGCTCCTTAACAAAGACATAAGATTGGGATTACAATTCAGGCTTTAACCTTGCTCTTTACAATCCATCTTGATAGGAATTCATCCATCCAGAAAGGGAAATTTGCTGGAGCAAAGGGAAGGGATTTTCCTGGGGTTCACCACTAGCTCACTGTACAGGCCTGTCACAAGATATTCCCACTGGCATGTTCCACTCCCATGTGACTCAGACATTAACCCCTATGTCCAGGGAAATCAACACAAGCAAACACACTGGAAAGAACTCTCCCCAAATACTTCTCCCATTCTGACACTCCTCATCCCCTCCCTGGACAGCTCATGAGAGCCTGTCTGAACATTCGTGTCCTTTCCTGGAGCCAACTTCGTTGAGAAACGGATTCTCCAAATATCTCCCTCCCTCTTATTCAAGGGGGAAAAGAAGAGGAAAGAGGGTGAATCTAGGCCTGGGCCAGCCCAGGTGGCGGCTGGTAATCAGGATTAGGGGGACTGACACCTGACAAGCCTGTGCTAATCCTCCTCCCCACGTCTTCCTCTTAGAAAATCAATAAATAACTCTCTTGTCTCTGTTTTATTCCTCCAGGTAAGTCCCAAACTCTGGCAGCCTTGAAGAGATTGAGCAAAATACCAGTCCTGGGAGTGCCAATTTTTCCCACCTCTTGTGGGAGGGTGCAAATCTGGAAGGTACAACCATCAAAGCCTGCCCAGTGCCAGCTGCACACCATCCAGGGTTTATCAGAGACCAAACTTACACCTAGATAGGATCCATCTTAATATTTACCTAGTGCAATGAGAGAATCTGCTGGGACTGCCCTGAAGACCTGTATGGTCCTACCCTTCCTTCCAATGAAGCCAACTTAATGACCAAGTGGGGCCACTTTCAGAGCCCTATTGGTACCAGAAGAGGTTCTGTTAATCTTCTCTTCCTGTCAAATCAAATGCCAACTTTTTCCATCCTTGTGTATACCTGGGGCAATCTCAATGACAACATGACACCCCACCACCCAGCACTTTCAAGATACTGTTATACATGTGCAAGTATAATCCATGTTCCCACTGCTGTTGCCAGTCTCAGCACCCACTTTTGCAAAGCTTGATCCTCACTTGGACCCCAGGGTAGGTTGGGTCAGGCAATGAGGGAGAAGGGACAGAGTTCAAATTCCAGCTCCCTCACTTATCACTTTGGTGATCTCAGTGAGACTGATGATGAACTGGGCCCATTGTTACTAAGATTTGAAAGATCCTGCAAACGTAGACTCACTTTTCTTGGAGTACAATAAGTTCACCAAGAGGTAGCTGTCCCTATTTTTAAGGAACAATTGCAGTGAGGAAAGATAGTAGTGTCACTTATCCCTTCTTTGCTCCCTCCCTCAGCATCACAGGGTACACAACTGCTGTCTTTTCCAAACCTCTCCTGCTACAATTCCGTTTGGTTGCTAATAAAAGTCCCTAAAAAAAACAGGAATCACTTCTAAAATATGACCTTCAAATATGACCTTAACTTTCTAAATATTCTGCATTCACTGGTGGGGTAACCAAAACCCAGAGAATGGAAATTGAGAAGGCAGAGTAGAATAGATGGGAGTTTATGGTTTTTGGTCCAAGTGTTTCTCCTGCATATGTTCCATATTCATCCTGTGTTCTGTCCTCAGTATACCCCTATGTAAATTGGGAAGCATGCATATTAATTACAACAATGATAGACATGATCCAATAAACCTGGTGGGCTTCCCTAAGGACCAACATAGGAATCCAGTGGGGCTCTTTATAAATGAGAACCCAGGGCACTGTTGGTATTTTCCACCATTTTCCTGGTGGTTATTATTTTTCAAGTCTGGCCAGCACCTCCATCAACTGTGATTCTCTGTTACTCTTATCCAGTTCTATGAAAAGTTGTACTATAATGTGACTCTGATCTTCTACTCCTTTCCCAGTCACTCATAGGCACTAGAGGTCCTAATTCTGTTTTGTCCACCTAGGCCTCACCTTGAGGTTCTTGTGAAGAGTCTGGACATCAAGAGATAGCACATATCCTAAGCCATCAGGTCAACACCTGGGCTCAGGTGCTCACTACAGAATCCTGCTGGGCTTTCCATACATTTCTCTTCTAGGAACTCAAGATCTATGGCTCTGTCTCCTTCCCTGCCCCAAGTCGTGAAAATCTATAACCCTGATTTTCTCTCCTGCAACTCTTAAACCTATGTCCCTCCTCACTGAAATACCGACAAATCCATATTCACACATCTTGTTTTATTCCAGTGAAATCCAGACCTGAGACCTTGAAATCTACACCTATTGGGATACCTTTTAACTCGGAAACCTCATAAGCAAAGCTCATGAGCTCTTGCAAATATGCCAAAGTCCTCAGCTCTTGCGTTTGTGTACTAACCCCCACAGTGGGAGGTGTGGTTGGAAAGAGAAAAGGGACAGTTATGTAACAAGGACCAAAGGCCAGCCTTTGACCTCAGGAGTACAAAAGCCAACCATCCCAGCCATCACCACCTGCCTGTCACCCTCACTGCCACCATGGTAACCTCAGGGCTGCTTCTGGTCGCTTTGCTAGCCTGCCTGAGTGTAATGGTGTTGATGTCTCTCTGGAGGCAGAGGAAGCACTGGGGGAAGCTGCCTCCAGGACCTACCCCACTGCCCTTCATTGGGAACTACCTGCAGTTGGACACAAAGCAGCTAAGCAACTGTCTCATAGAGGTGCTACAAACCAGGGAGATGGGTAGAATGGGGTGGGCACAGAGGCTTCCAAGATTCACCATGGATTTGTGGCAGATGATTGACCATGATGAGCTTTAGGATAGGAGTATTTGAATGCTGGGAAGCCAGGAAGCCAGGACCTAGCCAGGAAAGACAGATCTTACATCCCGATACCTGACAAGAGGGAACTGAACCAATTCAGGGAATGAGTCCTCTAACCATTCCATTTATCCCCCTCAGCTCAGCCAGCACTACGGCCCTGTGTTCACCATCCACCTGGGTCTTCGCCGGATTGTGGTGTTGTGTGGATATGATGCAGTAAAGGAGGCTTTGGTTGATCAGAATGATGAATTCAGTGGACGAGGTGAGGTGGCCACCTTTGACTGGCTCTTCAAAGGCTATGGTAAGTGGGACAGCACCTGGGGGGAAGTGACCAGGTAGACTTGGTGGCCTCAGTTTCCTCAGCCTTCCCCTGACTGAACTCATGCTTGTGTAGAACCCTTTGTCTGCTCTTTTCTTCACATCCCTATTTGTTGCCTCTCCCTGTGTTGGACTCTGGCCTGTCTTAAATCTCCCATGTCCTAATTTGTCCCAGCTTCTCTCAACATTTTCTCTTTCATTAAGATGGCTCTTCTTTCCCTGGATGAATCCATCTGTTAGAACCTTGTGAGATCCCCTTTTAGAATCTGTCTAACTTTATCTGATGTTTTTGTCACCTCATTTTCTGTCCTTCCCCATGGTTCTTCCTCTTTCCCTCTCCTCCCTTTCTTCTTCCTCTGTCAAAATCTCATAATGACTCCTTCAAAAGCCACATGCCTCCATCCCCTGGAAACAATCTTTCTGGGCCCTCTCTTTCCCTTTCTATTATTTTAATCTTTTCTGCTGCTTAATTGAGAATCCGTTAGAATTTTTATTTTTATCTCCAGGTTTCTAGAACCTCACTTTGCCTTTCTAGTATCCGCCCCTCTCATCAGTACATACTTTCTTCCTTCCCTCCATTGCAGTGTCTCTGTGCATCTGTCTTATCTTTTTCCTTTTCTATTCTTCTGACTTTCTTTGTCCAAGGTTGAATTTGTGCATCTCTTTTGGTGTAGTGCTCTAGCTCTGGACCCACTGTTCTACCCCCTGCATTTCTGCACAACACCCAACCTTTAGGGTACCCTCTCAAGGGTGTTCTGTGGCCCCCTTGTTCCACCCCTGTCTCTGACCTCCTTCCTACCCCCACTTATGTCCCTAGGTGTAGTGTTCAGCAATGGGGAGCGTGCCAAGCAACTCAGGCGCTTCTCCATCATTACACTGCGGGACTTCGGGATGGGCAAGCGAGGTATTGAGGAGCGCATCCAGGAAGAGGCAGGCTTCCTTATTGAGGCCTTCAAGAACACCTGTGGTAAGCTGGGAACCCTGAGGTAGGTCGAGGAAAACCCCATCTCTAAGGAACTGCACATTGTGTTGGGGTATGTGGACTAGATTGGTAAAGTGTCTGTGGTCCCAGCTCTAGGGTATGATGCTGGGAATTTGGCTCATTACTACTGTACTCTCCTCATATTCTTAGACAGGCATTAGACTGCTCATTTGAATACTTTTTTCCCATCACAGCCTACCCTTATTACCTATGTAATCACCCCCAGGTGCATTCATAGATCCTACCTTCTACATGAGCCGAACTGTCTCCAATGTCATTAGTTCCATTGTCTTTGGTGACCGCTTTGACTATGAGGACAAAGAATTTCTGTCACTGTTGCGTATGATTAGAGGAGCCTTCCAGTTCCCAGCTACCTCCACTGGGCAGGTAAGTTGTTCCAACCTGGCACTACCACTCCCCCATCACCACCAGCCAACTGCTCCCCACCCCACCCACAGGACAATTGGAATCCCAACTGTCATTCTCCTCCATTGACAAGGTCCCCTAAAAACCAGCCCCCAATATTGGACAACTGAACCATTGCACTAGGACACAGGCAGGTGCCTAATATATTGTGTCCAAGAACACTTGAATATCTTAACAGATGCCCCCAAAACAGAGTTTGCAGGAAAGACAAATGCTTTCAATCAGCTCTCTTACCTGTGAAGGTGTTCCCACCCCAATTCACTTTCATCTCTAGTAGATGTTCCCTCACCAGCCTTCTGAATATTTTAATACCTGGATAAGTGACCGCTTCAGCCCCCTCCTGAATGCCTGACACATAGTGCTGCAAAATCCAGGCCACCAACAACATCTGACCTCTACAAAAGTGTCCCAAACCACCCACTGGAATTTTTGGATAAGTGTTCCCTACTCTGCCCACTTAATTACTGGAACACTTGGGAGAGGCCCTGCAACCAAGACTCCAAATATTTGCGACGAATGTTTGTTAAACACCCAAATAAGTATCCTCAACACAACTCACTCACATACCTAAAGTGGTCCCTCTACGTAACCCATTTGAATATCTAAATAGGTGAGCAGTTATTCCTGTCAATTTACCACCCGAACTCCAGCATCACTTTAATATCTGAACACCTGGTTAGATGCTCCTAATCCAAATACTATATGTGGACATCTGTCTCCAGCTGAGGTCACTTGAATGCATAAACACTTAAATAGGTGATTCTCCCCCATAGATTCACACCTGAAAATCTCAAATAGGTGTCTCCCAACCCAATCTCATCTGAAGATCTGAAATCTACATGTGTGCACCAATCATCTCACCTATATTGTTAGACAATTGCACTTCTACTTAACCCACAGGAAAACTTAGCTTCATGTTGCCATCCAGCCCCACCTAAACATCTGGATAGATGCCTCCCAATGGTTGCTGCCCATTGGCAGCTGTGTCTTTTCTTTGCTTTCTCTTTCTACAACCCATAGCACTATGAGATGTTCTACTCAGTGATGAAGCACCTGCCAGGATCTCAGCAACAGGCCGTTAAGGAGATGCGGGGGCTGGAGGACTTTGTAACTAAGAAAGTGGAACAGCACCAGCGTACTCTGGATCCCAATTCCCCACGGGACATCATTGACACTTTTCTCATTCGCATACAGGAGGTACAGACAGAAGCCAGGGTGGGGAGTTCCAAAGATAGGCAGAGGGAAATCAGGCTGAATAGGAGGGAAGAATAGAAGCCCAAATTAGCCCCATCATAATAATTCTCACTGTCTCAATCATAATTAAACAGCACAGTTTCATTTCCCAAGTCTTTATGCACAGCAGAACATGTGCATGTAAACCATAATAGCATCTACCTCTACACTCCTGCCCTGTGCCAGGTATCATTTTAATTGCTTATGTAACACCCAAGACAGCTTTTGAATAATGTTTTATTTATGATGCCAGTTTTACAAATGAGTAGACCGCAGCCCAGGGAGTATAAGTAGCTTGCCTAAGATCACACATCTAGGAAGCAGTGGACCCTCCCTCAAACTATCATCTCTCTGACTCTATGACTGGTGCTTTCAGCAACTGAACTGTCTAATGTTTCATACTCTGGTCATCAATTACACTTGTGTGAATAGGTGACATGGCTTTTCTGTGTGACATTGGAAAGCCCCACCTCCAATTTCAGGTCAGTCTCTCTTCTGAGAAGAAAGGAGATGTGGCTTTATACAAAGTCTGAAGTTCAAAGAATCAGGCAAGAATATCCTCTAAATACACTTCTGGATATTTTGGGAAGAAATTGGATGCTGTTGCTTAAAATTCTTTGTCTGACAAAAACTATCACTACACTTACTGATTGACTCCATCTTGACATCTCTGCCCATTTTTCTCATGGTATTTCTGTCCTTCTCTTTCTAAATACCCCATCATTGAAAAAGTTACAACTAACCTATTCATTAAAGCACAGATAGTCATCGGGGCAAGGAATGGGAGAAGAGCATTTGGGGCAAGGCCAGAAGCCTAGGCAAAGGTCTGGAACCTGGACAGAGCATGTCAGATCAGGTCTCCTCCTCCTACCTCTTGATTTCAGAGAGGTGGAGGTCAAGGAAAAACCTCAGTAGGACCCTAATGGGAAAAGAAGTGTGCTTGGCCTAAAGGACTTTCTCCTTTCAGGAAAAAAATAACCCCAACACAGAGTTCTGTATGAAGAACATTCTGATGACCATACTGAACCTCTTCTTTGCTGGCACAGAAACTGTCAGCATTACCTTGCGCTATGGCTTCCTGCTGCTTATGAAGTACCCAGATGTGGAGGGTAAGAGTGGCAGGGACAGGGAAAGGAAGTGGAAGTCATGATTCCTCAAACTCCTCTGAGCCTGCTGCAATGATCCCACCTCTTACAGCTCCTTGGACCCTCAGAGGGGCCTGATATGCAGAGACAGGGGCATAGTCAGCTGATAGACACCAGCCAAGCCTTAGTAACCATTAAAATATTGGAGGTGTGTGAACTAGTTTGAGAATTGCTTCTCTGCTGAGCCCACTATGTACCCACTGCCAGCTCCCCCAGGGACTCCCTAAGTTCTCTGACTTGCAGCTTCCATATGATTCTGGTACTATCATATCAACAAGACCTTGTTCCCACAATGTGTATGGCTGTTGATTATTTGAATGGTCTAAGTGAATGTCACATATAGATGATTGTCAGTCATCCAGTTTTACGTATTTGGATTATCATCCCTGTTCTGCAACCCCTGGATACCTAGACACATTCATTCTTTTCCTCTAGCCAAAGTCCATGAAGAGATTGACCGGGTGATTGGCAGGAACCGGCAGCCCAAGTTTGAGGATCGAGCCAAGATGCCCTACACAGATGCTGTGATCCATGAGATCCAAAGATTTGGAGACATTACTCCCTTGAGCCTGGCTCATAGGGTCACCAAGGACACCAAGTTTCGGGACTTTTTCCTCCCCAAGGTGCTGCCCTCCTCAGCCTAAAGGGAACTCTGAGACACTCCCTTAGATCCCAGCACACCATCCCCATTAGAGGCTTTCCCTGTCTCACACCCTGAATCAAAGAATTACACAACTGCCACATCAACTTTACTTTCCCTTTCAGAGATTGCTGTGTGCTATGTATTCCTAGACTTTCTGTCTCAGGAGAATCAGCCCTATGTTTCCCATCCTTCCTGTCTCATTTTGCATAAACCTCATTTACCTAGACCCCTTACCTTCAGGACAGGAATCTCATGTTCCCCATACATCATGCCTTGGGAGATAAGATCCTCAAGTTTCTCAAATTTCCTGTCTGAGGGCACACGATCTTCCAAGTTCCCCTAACCTCCAGCTTGAGAGACATGAGCTGCACATCCTCTATATTCATTCCCCAGTAGAAAAAGACACCCTTTTCCCCAAATTTTCTCTCTCAGAAACATTAATTTCACGTGCCCCAAATATCCCCCCATTAGAAGGCCTCATTTCTTGCCTCCCTCATATGCCTGCCATTTCCCTTCAGGTGGGGTTCTCTAAATCTCTCTTCCAATGCCTCTGAACTTTCAACACACTCATTCCCCTTTCTTCCTACTGCCAGGGCACTGAAGTGTTCCCTATGCTGGGCTCTGTGCTGAGAGACCCGAAGTTCTTCTCCAATCCCCAAGATTTCAACCCCCAGCACTTCCTGGATGACAAGGGGCAGTTTAAGAAGAGTGATGCTTTTGTGCCTTTTTCTCTTGGTAAGAAACCACAGTTTGCTGCCAGGCCACAGCTCACACCACCAGAGGAAGCTCATCCCAGCTTCCTCTGTAAGTGCAGCCTAGCATCTTTCTCTAGCAGATTGATCCTCTTGGGATTTACCCTGTAGCCTTGAATTTCAATTCCTATAACTACCAAGAACTTTATTTCCACCTAAGAGAAAGGGAACGTATGTTCATATACTGTTTAGGTATGGGGAAAATGAAGGATCAGAGTGAATCAGAAGTCTTTCTAAGGGCACATCACCAAATCTTCATATTCTCAGAAGAAAACAGACAGCATAGCAGCCATATTTGAGAATGTATTTGAGGAAAAGGGGCAAATTAAACTACCCATTGCTATAGGCTGGCATGGATCACCCACTTCATGTACAAGGAATAATGAGGCTCATAGAGGAGTGGCCTTTCCTGAAGGTGTCTTGGGCCACAAGTATAGACCCTCCTCCCTGGGACAAGGCAGCAAGGATATGGTATTGGAGCAAGGCTGCAGTGAGAGTTGGCTTCACCTCTGCTTCCCTTCTCTCTTCAGGAAAGCGGTCCTGTTTAGGAGAAGGCCTGGCCAGAATGGAGCTCTTTCTCTTCCTCACAACCATATTGCAGAACTTCTGCTTCAAGTCCCCACAGGCACCCCAGGACATAGATGTGTCTCCTAAACTTGTGGGCTTTACTACGATCCCAAGGAACTACACCATGAGCTTCCTGCCTCGCTAAGCCAGGGCTGGGAAGTGGATGGGTGGAGGAGGAGTCAGGATTAAGGGAAAGGGAGATTAGTGGGAAAGTAAGCAGCCAGTTGAATAGAGGAGGGAGAAGTATCAGAACAGAATGCTCACCTGGCTAGTCATCGATCCCTCAAATGTGGAGTGAGAGGAAGGGAAACCTTACATTAGGCATTGGTAGTAATTAATAATAATAGTAATAAATAATAAAACAGCTATTATTTTGTATTGTTATTTTTCCCATTCTTGGTTATAAAAGGAATAGTCCATGTCTGGTCTTTAGCATAGGACATAATACACAATAAGCAATCTATGATTGGTTATGGTGGTGTGTTCCCACACTGTGTATTTAACATTTTATCTGTTTATTCTTTCACCAGAAAACACTGCCTTTACCATTTTTGACACTGAACTATCCTACTTTCTATGCTATCATTTTATATTCTTACTGAAAACATAGGCTGCTTGAAAGTCAATACAAAATTTTTTAATATTTTGAAAATCAACATTCATTTCCATAACAAGACAGATGGTCTTCATTTTATTGATTTTGTTGGTGCATTATAATTGTGCATAATGATGGGATTTGTTTTCACATATTCATGCATGCACACAGCTGTATGCTAAAAACATCACATGGTCTCCCAATGCCAACACTCAGAAATCCACATGAAAGGGAATGGGTTCATGCCTGTTTTACAGGTGACACAGGTGAGGCTCAGGAAGTTCAAGTCACTATATGAGGGCTCACAGAACAGAAGTGTCCAGCAAGTACTTGAATACAACTGTCCTTGGAGGACATTTTAAAACATCACCACTTCTTCAAATAAAATACGTATATTCACACTGTAACCTAGTTATGCATAACTTGAAAACCCAAGGAATCATCTGTGCTCCAGATGAAGGACAGTGTGTCTGACTCACAGTCTGATGGGGAACTAGAATCAGGTCTATTAATAATGTGTGAGAGAAGGTCAGAATTTTGGATCTGCACACTGTCATGAGTAGGTGTGTGGTCAGGCACTGATGTATATGCAAGGATTCAGTTGTGTAATCTGACATGGGTTTCCATAGGTGAGGTACTTTGATGAATTTGTAATCAATCAGTCATAAGACCCAGGTAGTGTTTTCAGAATCACCTGCCTGTTCTCAAATGTAGTAATAGACATCTCCTTAGAAGTAGAATCCTTGAGGAGTGTACAGTCTGAATATGTGTATATATGAGTTGCAAATATCTACATTTGTTAAAACCTGCATACATACACACACATGTTATTTTAATAAATGGAGATTGAGATTCACAAGAGAAATCTGTTTCCATGGATTTTGCAAGTTTCAAAACAGGATGTGATTCTCTTCTTTCTCAATTTCTATTGAGAAATTATTTATTTTTGCCATTTTGGGGTATAAATGGGATAATCCACATCTGGTATTTAGCACAGGACATGACACATAATAAGCAATCTATGATTGGTAATGATGGTGTGTTCCCACATTGTAAGACACAGGTCTTATAACTTGGGTTGTATGAATGGTCTGCTTCCTGTTCACTGAAGTGGAAATAAGGATGAACCCATAGAGCCACATCCCTGTATTGTTACCAACATGTTATTTAACAACCCAGCATCAGAGTCAAATCACATCCTCCCACTTGAATGTCTCCTTAAAAGACTTCTAAAATCCGTGATTAAGGAAATATTAGAACTGTGCAATGTGTCACATCCTAAAACTATTGAATCTAAAATTCAGAATCTTGGAATGTCAGATAGATTTTATACTCTTGGACTGTATTCCAGAATCACCCTGAATTATGAAATAATATCATGATACAGTATTCTTCTCAAGCAAGGCCTCAGGAACAGCATTTGGCAGGTTTTGAATAGAGACTGTTCTCCTACTGAGCTCTAAGGTCATCTGAGACCAAGTACATCAGACATAAGCTGCAAATTCACATAACTAAAATTCCAATCTGAAATTAGACATTTTTTAAGCTATGCATACAATTGTTTCCTGTCAGAACTTTGTGTCCATCAAAGGAGACAATAATCCATACAATGACTATCAGATCTGACTCTCAGGAAAACCACATACGTGTATGTGTAGACACACACACACACACACACACACACACACACACACACACACACCTGTTGTTGCCATAGTGACAATACAGAACAGCCTGGTTTGAGTATTTTCTGTGTGCTTAGTCCCTTGCCAAAGGAAAGAAACACAAGCTAGGTGGCTTTAAACACAGAAATGTATTGTCTCACAGTTATGGAAGCTTGAAGTTCAAAACCAAGGTGTTTTTGGCAGGGCCATGACATTTGAACCACAAAGGAGAATTCTGTGCCTCTTCCTGCCTTCTGAGGTGTTACTGGAAATCTGGCATTCCTGGGCTTCTAGCTGTATGCCTCATTCTTTCATTCAGTGGACTTTTTGCTGGAATATAGGAAAGCTAAAGATTTATGAGTGTTGATCTTATAGCCAGCCACTTTGCTGAAATTGTTTATATGCTCTAGAAGTCTTCTGGTCAAGCTTTTTGGGTCTTCTAGGTATAGGATTATGTCATCAGCAAATAGAGACATATTGAATTCCTCTTTTCCTATTCAAATTCCTTTGATTTCCTTTTCTTGTCTGATAGCTCTGGCAAGGGTTTCAAGGACTATAATGAAAAAGAGTGGTGACAGTAGACATCCTTGTCTTGTTCCTGAATTCAGTGGAAATGCTTTTAGTCTTTCTCCATTAAGCACAATGTCATAAATGGCTGTTACAAAATTAAATTATCTTCCTTTGATTCCTATCTTCTCCAGAGTTTTGAGCATAAATGGGTGCTGAGTTTTATCAAAGTCCTTTTCTGCATCAGTTGAGATGATTATATGATTTTTATTTTTGATTTTGTTTAAGTGGTGAATTACATTTATTGATGTGCATATGTTGAACCAGCATTGCATTCATTGAATGAAGCCCACTTGATCATGATGGATTATTTTTTTTATGTATTTTTGGATCTGGATAGCTAAAATTTTATTCAGGATTTTTCACCTATGTTCATCAGGGAAATCAGTCAGCAATTTTCTTTTTTTTATGTGTCTTTATTAGGTTTTGATATCAGGGTTATATTTGCTTCATTAAAACTGTTTCGGGGGACTGGAGTGGTGGCTTGGTGGTCATGGCACATGCCTGGCATGCATGAGTATGGGAGTTCAAACCCCAGCACCACGTACACACAATGAAATCATGGAGCAATGAAAGCAACATGAAAAACTAAAAAAAAATTATTTCTCTCTTTCTCTCTCTCTCACAGTCCCTCTCTCTTTCAAAAAAGTGTTTGGGAGGGTTCTGATCCCTTCAATTTCATGGAAAAACTTGTAGAGGATGGTGTTAATTCTTCTGTAAAGTTCTGGTAGAATTCTTCCATGGATCTATCAGGTCCTGGGCTTTTCTTTTTTGGAAGTCTTTTGATTGCTCCTTTAATATCGCTGCCTGAGATTGATTGCTGCTTTAATTTCACTGCCCGAGATTTGTTGGTTTAGAATTTCAGTATCCTCCTGTGTTAATTTTGGAATGTCATATGTGGTAAGATAATTGTCCATTTTTTCCAGATTATTAAACTTGAAAGAGTATAATTTTTCAAAATAAGTTCTGATAATCTTCTGGATTTTGGTTGAGGCAGTGATGGTATCTCTGTTTCCATCTTGATTTCATTGATTTACTTCACTTTATTTTTCCTTTTGGTGATGTTAGAAAGGGATCTATCAGTCTTATTTTTCCAAGGAACTAACTCTTTGTTTTGTTGATAATTTGTATTTTTTTTGTTCTTAATTTCATTGTTTTCAGCACTGATCTTAGTTATTTCCTCTTCTATTAGCTTTGGGATTGGACTTTTCCTCTTTTAGTAGGTATTTGAGTTGGAGCATAAGTTTATTTATTTGGACTCTTCTGATTTTTGTTGAAGGCACTCAGTGCTTACCTCATAAGAAGGCTTTCATACTATCCCAAAGGTTTTAATACATTTTTCATCATTATCATTCATTTCCAATAATTTCTTAATTTCTGTTCTCATTACCTCTTTTATCCATTCTTCATTTAAGAGGGTATTATTCAATTTCCCTGTATTTGAGTAGTTTCTGTTGTTTTTCTTGCTCTTAATTGCTAAGATCATACCATTGTTGTCTGAGAGGATACATGGGTCACATCAACTTTTTATTTAATTGGTAAGGGTAGCTTTGTGAACTAGAATGTATTCTATTTTTGGATAAGGATTCTTGAGCTGCTGAGAAGAAGGTAAACTCATGTGATTTGGGATGGAATATTCTTTAAATGTCTGTTATGTTCATTTGATTTAAGAGTTGTTTAGGATAAAGATATCTTTGTTGATTTTTTGCTTTAATGACCTGTATATTGTTGATAATGGTATATTAAATTCACCAGTGTTATTGTGTTGAGATCAATAAGGGATTTAATGTTCTTGAGTACTTTTTCCATATATTTGGGACGGTTGTAATTGGGGCATAAATGCTAACTATTGTTATGAACGATTTTTCATGAATCGCTCCTTTTACTATGATATAGTGACCTTCTCTGTCCTTTCTGACTAGTTTTTGGTCAAAATTATCTTTGTCAGATATAAGGATCACAACACCCACTTGCTTTTCTGGGTCACAAGCCTGGTGGACATTTTGCCCACTTTTCACCTTCAGTCTGTGTCTGTTTTTGACTGAGGTGTGTCTCCTGTAGGCAGCATATTGTTGGACTTTGCATTTTGGTCCAGTAAGCCAATCTGAGTCTTTTGATTGGGGCATTGAGTCCATTCACATTGAGAGTTAGAATAGATATGGAAATCTGTGTACCTGACATTGTGACTACTGCTGTGATTTGTGCCATTTTGGATATCTTTTAGTGTGTTTTGTGATTGTTGAGTTCTTCTGTTGTTGTGTTTTGGCAGTTGTTTGAATGTTCCTCTGAATGAAGTATGTCCTTGAGAATTTTCTGTATTGCAGGGTAGTGTTCATGTACCTTGATAGCTTGAATTTTTCATTGAAGTATGTAATCCCCCCATCATATTTAAAGCTGAGTTTTGCAGGATATATTATCTTTGTCTGAAAGTTGTTTTCTTTCAAAGTTTGAAACATATCATTCCATGCTTTCCTGGCCCTTATTGTCTGATCTTAAAAAATCCATAGTAATCCTTTTTGGTCTGCCTCTGAATGCGATTTGGTGTTTTTTCTTTACTGATTTTAGGAGTCTTTCCTTGATTTCTCAGTTATTCATTTTATAAATAATGTGTCTTGGTGAATTTCTCATTTCATGAGGTCTGTTTGGTGTCCTATAGGCGTCTTGAATATGATTTTTCTGGATAAATTCTGATATGGGGAAATTCTCCTTTGCAATTTTGCTCAGATTCTTAATTCCCCTTATTTGTTGTTCAATATTATCTGCAATACGAATTACTCTCATCTTATTTCTTCTCATCTCATCAAATACTACTTGGAAGTTCTGATCATGCTCAATAAGTTTCTTTTCTTCTCTGTCCTCCTTGAACTCAAAGTTGGTCATCCTGTCTTTGTTGTCTGATATTCATTCTTCGAGAGCTGAGGTTCTATTTTCTACTGAATTTACTCTGGTATTAATATGTTCCAATGAGCATTTGATTTGGTTGACAGTATTCTTTAGTTCTCAGAGCTCTGCTATATTTCTTTCCAGAATGTCTATCTCTTTATATATGTGGTTTCTCATCTCCTGAAATTGCTCTCTTTTCTCTTTCCTTAAATCTTCTTTCAATTCTTTGATTGAATTACTAATCAGGTTGTTGATACATTTTTCTAGGTTTTCATCTAGGAATCTGACCATGGACTCATTGGATGTGTAGCTGTGGGGTTGAGGTGGAGGGTTTTTTCCACCTTTTTCTTCATTTTCAGTTGTAGAGTGTGGCTTGAGATCTGACACAGAATAATTCTCTTGGGGGCTCTGTTGATAGTCATGGAGCTTTTTATCTCTTTGCTTAGTTGGGCTGGGGTTCAATTTGAGTAGTACAATTCAATGGCTGGCTACCCAATCTGTGAATTATTGTGGACCTTTAGGTTTTCCATTACCACAGGGGATAAAGGGTAAAAGTCAGTAACTGCAGCCAATGCATACAACAGACAGTGTCAGCTATAGCTGTTACAGTGTTGATTAACACATATAGGACCAATCAGATTAGCAGTTTTCTTCCACGAAAGCTCTCACATTATACTTGGTTAGCAAACAAACACCATTTTCAAATATGGCATTCACTTCAGTTGACCAGGACCTCTGTAGGTGTGGAAAAATAGTCTAGAGAGCAAAGGAAATGAGGTAGAAAGATATTGTGAAACTTGTGAATTAGGATGTAGAGCTAAAAGTTAGTAAAGATGATGTAGGCTATTCTGTTGAAAATAAGGAAAAGATAGAAATGGGATGAGAGTGGGGTAATTACTTTGAGGGAGGATGAGAGAAGATCAGAATACAGTTTGGGAATTGACAGAGTGAAGGGAAGAAGTGGGTAGTAGGGACTGGATGTTTTTTCAGGCCAAAGAAACTGAGGACTAGTTTACAATATTGCCGACAGCCACAGGTCAAACCCCAGCAATACAGACACAGCAGACAAACAGAAGAAATCTCAGTGAAAGTAAAAATCAATCACACAAACAAATAACATACAAACAGACAAAACTCATACTCCAAGGAACACCAATTCCAAGAACAACAGAAAAAATTTAAAAAAGGAGTTGGGAAAATTATGAATTTTTACCACTGAGGTAAAAATGTACTGAGGGGGTAAGTGTTCATAACTGACTTATAGGTGGAGTTATTTCCCAGTTTAGTTTGTTGAAGGGAATGAATTTTGATGATCTTAGCTGACAGTGAGATTCCCAGGAGGTCTCCCAGGATTTTCTCCTGTAGAGAAAAACATTGCAACATTCATTTTTCCTGCTTCTTGTGAGAATAGACTTCAGGGCCACCTGAGTTGCACTCTTGGGCAGTTTAGTGTCTGCCTGCCCAAACTCTTGTCCCACTTCAACTGGGGATCCAGGAACCTCTGGGAATCTTGTGGATCCTGGTACAGCTGTAAGGGATTCTTGCTGTTCCAGGAAGATTGGCCAGCCTGAAATGAGCTCACCTGGGACTGTTATTGCCCCACTCTTGGGTGTCTTGAGGTCCCCAAGAAATGATGTATGGGGATTCACAACCCCAGCAGGAGGAGGCAGGCTTGAAGGAGACACCATCCCAACTAGACCAGTGCTTGTGGAGGTCTCAAATGCAAGTACTAGTGGGCATGAATGCCCAGTCCTACTTGGAGTGCCCAGGACCAATGGAACTGCTTCTGTTCAAAGAATGCAGAATCTGAAAGGAAAGTTAAATATTGGATCCAAGCTGCCCCTTCTGTTATTATGTCCCTGAGGCTGATGCTAGCCTTTGCCCTGTCTCAGAGTTTCAGGGAGTATCTGTTGGACCTGCAGGCCAAACCTCCCAGGCTATTTAGGTCCTATTGAGCAGAATCCTGGTCACAGATTCCACCCACAGTTTGGGCGTGTAACAGAGTTGGCTGGAAGCCTCTATACGTGAATTAGGAGACCAGTTGGGAAGGTGCACCAGGTCTAGGGAAAACAGTCAAAACATTGGAGACCTGGAGCCACTTCTCTGGACTGAGCTCCATATAGTGCTCTGTATCTGGTGGTTTTAGGTTCACTGATCATGAAGTGGTTTCCTGTACTGCCATCTGGAGGTTTCAAAATGGTGGTGCCACCCTGCTTCTTCATGCAATCAGATTCAGGGGACTCTAATTTGTGTGTATTAAAGCAGTCCCATAGTTTTTGCTACTGCTGCAGCCCCGGAGCACCAAAGTCTACACCTAGGTTCCGGTAAGTGCTCACCACTGTGTCTGAGGTTAAGTGTGCACAACTTCCTCCCCTCTGTGGGAAATCCCCAGCCCTCCACCGGTTGGGTAGCTGGCTCTGGAAGATTATTATTTGGAATATCCTGTACTTTCAGCTTGTCCATGGCTCCATGTCATTAAACTTCCTTCCTTGAATAGTAATGAATTTGGGGAGAAATGATGCTGTTCACTCACCTCACAGTAAGGCACTTCTCTTACTATTGGTGTCCCACATTCATGGAGAGATTTTTCATTCAGTTCTGCCACAGATCACCATGATTAAAAACCCTGTCGGTTCTCTCTTGACAGTTTTGACCAGTTCCTTAGCTTAGGAAAAGCTTTTTATTTTTATGGCATCCTGCTCATTGATTCTTGACTTTAATTCTTTCTCTTTAGGAGTCTCGTTGACAATGGCATTGCCTACTCCCATATGCTGGAGCGTTGGCTCTAACTTTTCTTCCAGAAGTTATATGGTAGCCGGTTTATTTCCTAGTTCCTTGTACATTCTGATTTGATTTTTGTGCAAGAGGAGAAATGAAGATCTAATTTCAACTTTCTGCAAATACCTGTCCTGTTTGTCCAGCACCATTTGCTGAATAGGCTGTCTCTCCTCCATGCCAAATTTTGACCCCCTTAGTCAAAGATAAAGATCAGATGTTTAAAGATTGTTTGAGTTTGCCTCAGAGTCTTCTATTCTATCCCATTGGTCTTCATTCCTATTTTATACCAGTACCATGCTTCTTTTGTTACTACAGCTCTACAGTATAGATTTAGATTTGGTATTGTAAAACCACCTGTTTCATATTTCTTGTTTAGTAATTTTTTGGCTATTCTGGGTTTCTTGTTCTAGATTTTGAGAATTTTTTTATATATGTAAAAAATGACACTGGTATCTTGATGAGGATTGAACTGAATCTATACAATGTTTTTTTGGCAGAATGGCCATTTTAATTATATTAATTCTGCCTAACCAAGAACTTGGAGCATCTTGCCATCTTTTCAAGTATTCTTCAATTTCTGTCTTCAATGTTTGATAATTTTCATTGTAGAGGTCTTTTACTTCCCTTGTTATATTAAATCCCAAGTATTTTATTTTATTTTTTAGGATATTGTGAATGGGACCAATTTCCTGATTTCTTCTTCTGTCCTATTAGTATAGTGTATAGGAAAGCTATTGAGTTATGGGTGCTGATCTTGTAGCTTGCCACTTTGCTGCATCTGTTTATAAGCTCACACAGTTTTCTGGTGGAGTTTTTTGGTCTTCCACATATAGGATCATGTCATCAGCAAAAGGGGATAGTTTGATTTCTTCTCTTCCTATTCTTATCTCTTTGAATTCCTTTTCTTGTCTTATTGCTCTTCCTAGGGTCTCAAGGGGTATATTGCATTAAAGTAGTGATAGTGGGCAGCCTTGTCATATTCCCAAGATTAGTAGAAATGCCTTTAGCTTTTCTCCACTTAGTATCATAC
This sequence comes from Aplodontia rufa, assembly GCA_004027875.1. Lineage (NCBI taxonomy): Eukaryota > Metazoa > Chordata > Mammalia > Rodentia > Aplodontiidae > Aplodontia > Aplodontia rufa. The sequence continues at coordinate 19,518 of PVKS010010808.1, forward strand.
TAGCTGTGGGTTTGTTATAAATGGCCTTTATGTAGTAAAGATATATTTCTTTGACCTGTATGTTCTCCAGAGTTTTAATCATAAATGGGTGATGGATTTTATCAAAGACCTTTTCTGCATCCATTGAGATGATCATGTGTTTTGATTATTAATTGTGTTTATGTGATAATGATATTTATTGATTTGCATATGTTGAACCTGCCTTGCCTCCCTAGAATGAAGCCCAATTGATTGGGAGGAATTATCTTCTTAATGTATTTTCCTGCTTTTTTTTTCTAAAGAGAGATGGCCAGGCCAGTGAGAGAGACAAAGAGAGAGGGAGAGAGAAGGAATAAAGTTTTATTTAGTTTTTCATACAGCATTTATTGTTCTGATATTTCATTGAGTATGTGGTGATGGGGTTTTAAACCATTGCCATAACTACTGAGCTACTGCTTCAGCCCCTTCTTAATGCATTTTTGAATGCAGTTTGCTAGAATTTTATTAAGAATTTTTGTGGCTATGTTCATCAGGGATATTTGTCTATATTTTTCTTTCTTTGATATGTGTCTTTGTTGGGTTTTGGTAGCAGGGAAGTAGTAGCACAATAAAAAGTGTTTGGGAGAGTTCCCTCCTTTTTACTTTCATGGAATATAGTAATAAAAGAAGAGTTATATCCTCCTCATAAGTGTGGAAAAATTCAGTGGGGAACCCATCAGGTCCTGCACTTTTCTTCTCTGGAAGGCCTACACATGCACACACACACACACACAGTATTCAGGAGTTGAGTTGTTGTAGAATCATAAATGCATATAAAGTAACAATATTTTATGCATTTGATCCTAAACCATAGTTATCCCTGCATCATCCACATCCCAGTCTTTTGTTTCTTCTGTATTATGCCCCTCACAAATATAAATGTACATGTAAATATATGCATAAAATTGTGAATTTTCCAGAATTAAATGATTGAATATATATTATTTGACTTCTCAGGGGCGTGAAGAGTATGCTACATTGTTGCTTTTAATTGATATGCTGATTACAGTGCCTGTTATTGGGCTATTTAGGCTTCCAATATCATCCAGTGTCAATTTGGGAATATTGTTATGTGTCTATAAATTTGTTCTTGTTTTCCACATTATCTAATTTGGAGGAGTATAGTTTTTCAAAATATGTTCTTATAATTCATTGGATTTCCATGGGGACAGTGGAGATCCCTCCTTCTTTTAGTGAGATTGGCTAGGAGTCAGTCAATTTTATTTAGTTTTCAAAGAAGCTGCTCTGTTTCATTGATTTTTTTAAATTGATTTTTCTTTTCAGTTTCATTGATTTCAGCTCTGACCTTGATTATTTCCTGAGTTTTGCTGGTTTTGGGCCTAGATTTTTTTTGTTTTGTATGAATTTAAGGTGGAGCACAAGCTTATTTTTTTGGGATCTCTCCTGAATTTTAATGTAGGCATTCGATGCTATAAAGTTAACCCTTAAGAATGATTTCATGAATTATATTACCAAGATGTGCTAGCAAAAACAGCATGGTATTGGTATCAAAACAGAACTGAAGACCAGTGGATCAGAATAGAAGATACTGAGATAAACCCCCATGTCTTTAACTATTTGATGTTTGATAAAGGGAGCAAAAGCATAGTGTGGAAGAAAGATAACCTGTTCAACAAATGGTGTTGGACAAATTGGACAGCCACGTGTAGACAATTGAAACTGGATCCTTATCTTTTGCCCTGCACAAAAATTGAATAAAAATTGGTCAAAGATTTGGATATTAAGCCAAGAACTTTAAACTTACTAGAAAAAGAAGTAGGGTCAACATTACAGGACATAGGAGTCAGCGGAGCCTCCCTTAACAAAACTCCCATGGCTCAAGTAGTAAAGTCAAGAATAAATGAATGGGATGCAATTAAACTAAAAAGATTTTGCACAGCTAAAGATCTAGTCAAGAGCATCAGGAGAGAACCTACAGAGTGGGAGAAAATCTTTGCCTGCTACACCTTGGACAGAGGGCTAATATTCAGAATATACAAAGAACTAAAAAAGCTAAACACCAAAATCACAAATAATCCAATCAATAAATGGGCTACGGATCTAAAAAGAAACTTTTCACCAGAGGAAGTCCAGAAAGCCCATAAATATATGAGAAAATGCTCTACATCATTAGCTATAAGTGAAATGCAAACCAAAACTTCAATGAGATTTCACCTCACTCCTGTTAGAGTGGGAAAAATGAAAAATTCAAACAACAGATGCTTGAGGGGCTGTGGGAAGAGAGGGACACTGTCACACTGCTGGTGGGACTGCAAACTGGTTCAGCCACTCTGGAAAGCAGTGTGGAGAATCCTCAAACAATTAGGGATGGAACCAACTTATGACCCTGCTATCCTACTCCTGGGTATTTTCCCAAAAGAGTTAGAATGAGCAATTATAGCAATCAATGTTTATATCAGCTTCATCAATGTTTATAACAGCTCAATTTACTATAACTAGACTATGGAAGCAACCCAGATACCCCTCATTTGATGAATGGATTAAAAAACTTTGGTACATATATACATGAAATACTACTCAGCCATTAGAGAAGACGATATTATGGCTTTTGAAATCAAATGGATGGAGATGGAAAGAATTATGCTCAGTGAAGTATCCCAATCTCAGAGACTCAAGGACCGAATGGTTTCTCTCATCTGTGGAAGCTAGAATACATCGAGAATGGATTAAAAAACTTTGGTACATATATACATGAAATACTACTCAGCCATTAGAGAAGACGATATTATGGCTTTTGAAATCAAATGGATGGAGATGGAAAGAATTATGCTCAGTGAAGTATCCCAATCTCAGAGACTCAAGGACCGAATGGTTTCTCTCATCTGTGGAAGCTAGAATACATCGAGAGGGAGAATGTTAGATGGCTAAGCTAATAATAACCTCACATTTTATGATTCTTAATGCAACAGGAGGATGATTCCCTAAGACACCTGGTGGCATAGGGTGGGGGACAGGGTGAGGGGAGGGCTTAGGAAGAATATCTAGGAGACTGGAGGGTGAGAATATGGGGGAATCATCTCAGAAGGAGATCTCTGACCTCCATGAGATATCCATTTAATTCAGGGGGTCTTCTGGGGGAAACAACAACATGGGGCACCGAAGCTGGGCATCCATGACATGGCATTAGCCTTGGATAACTAAGTATATATACATTGGCTCTTGATTGTTTGACAATATTTCCCCTCAATTGTAGCTCCATATTCATCTAATAAAAAAAAAAGAATGATTTCATGCTGTCCCATGGGTTTCAATATGTTGTGTCATCATTCTCATTTGCTTCCAAGAATTTCTTGATTTCTTTTCTCGTGTCTTCTTGGATCTATTCTTCATTTAATAGGGTATTATTCAGTTTCCATGTATATATGTCTTTTATGTTTATTTTTTGTTCTTAATTCCTAGGATAATGGTGTCATGGTCTGATAGGGAACATTGGAAAATAACCACTTTTTTATATTTGCTAACATTTCCTTTGTGGATTAGTGTATGGTCTATTTTGTTGAAAGATTCATGTGCTTCTGCTAAGTCCGTTTGATTTATGGAGTTATTAATACTGAAAATCTCTATTGTTTGTTTACTTTGATGATCTGTGTATTGATGATAAAGGAGTATCAAATTCTCTAAGTATTTTCATGTTGGGGTCCATCAGTAGTTTTATGTCATGGAGGATTTTTTCCACACATTTGGGAGCATCGGTGTTTAGAGAATACACATTTACTATGGTTCCATACTTCTGATGTATTGTTCCTTTTACTAGGCCTTCTCATTTCTTTTGCTTAAATTTTGGTTGAAATCTACTTTGTCAAATATAAGTATTGTAACACTTGCTTGATTTGTTGGGCTGTGAATTTTTTCCCTTCCTCTCACCCTCACTCTTGGGTGCCTTTGGCTGCAAGATGGGTCTCCTGTAAGCAGCATATTATTGGAATATATTTTTTAACCCAATCTGCTAATCTGTGTCTTTTGAAGGGTGTGTTGAGACCATTCACATTCAGTGTTAGGATAGTTATGTGGTTGTGGATCATAGTCATCCTGTTTCATTAGTGAATTCTATGCTGTAGTGTTTTATTTTTAATAGCATATACTTTTATTGAATTTCCTGTTTGTGGGTTTTGAGGATTGTTTGTTCTTCTATCTGGAGTTTATCTTTGAGAATCTTTGTAATGCTGGTTTTCTGTTCATGAATGCTACAAGTTTGATCTTATCATGAAATGTTCTTATTTCACCCATAAATTTAAAGCTGAATTTTGCTGGTATAGTATTCTTGGTTTCAAGTTGTGGTCATTCAGAGTTTGAAATGTCTCTTTTTATGATCTTCTTGTTTCTAGGTTCTGAGTTGAAAAGTCAGAGGTGATCCTTATTGGTTTGTCTCTGAAAGTGATTTGGTGTTTCTCCCTTGCAACTTTTAACATTCTTTCTTTGATTTCCCTGTTGTACATTTTGAATATGACACGTCTCACTGAGCTTCTCTTTTAATTAAGTATATTGGGTGTCCCATAAGTTTCCTAGATGATCATATCTGACTACTTTAATATGGGAAATTTTTCTTTAACTATTTCATTGAGAATGTTCTTTATGACATTCATTTTCATTTGATTTCTCCTTGTATCCCAGTTACTCTTAGACTGTTTCTTGTAATTCCATCCCAGGCAATTTGAAAATTCTGCTCATGCCTTGTGAGTTTTTTTTTTTTTGTCATCCATGTGCTCAAGCTTACTCAGTCTATCCTCATTGTTGGAGTTTGTTTTTTCAAGAGCTGAGGTCCTGATTTCTATGGAAATTTGTCTATTATTAAATTCTTCCACCATTCCTCTGATGTGATTGGCTGAAGATTATAATTCCATTACTTCCTTTCTCAGTGTTTCTATTTATTTTATAATGGAGTTTTTTATCTCTTGTGTTTTCTCACTAATTGATTTTTTAAAATTTCATTCTTCTTTTTAGTAATCAAATCATTGATTTTTTTAAGCTTTCCATCCTGCTCCCTGTTTGTGGGATCCTTGGTTGTGAAGTTGTGAGTATGAGGTTAATCCTTTCTAGTTTTATTCCTCATTTTTGAAGATATTGTTCTGGATCTTTGATTTGATGTTTCCTGTGCTGAATCAAGGCAGGCCTTCAGGTGTTTCTCCTAGAGGTCAAAGGGGTGAGTCAGATATCACCCCTCCAATGACCACCTTTTCCACAAAGTTGCTTCTTCATGGAGCTTTGTTTTACAGCATCTTTTGGGTCTATGCTCCAGGGCAGATTTGGAACCTGTTGGGGGTACAGGGTTGCCCACTGGATTTTTGAAGCATGGTGATGGAAGTGCATCACTTTTTCCTGGAGTCTCAGAGGTGTGGGACTGGCTAAAACAGGGCAACCTGCATACTGCAATAGGACCTCAGATATTTGGTGGTGGGGATGGGCCCAATATATCTGGTATGTGCTACTACAGAGTGGTTTTGAGTGAGGGTCCTCAGGGTGTTCTGGGCAATGCCAGCTTGGTTCTGGAGTCCTGGGCCCATGTGGTGGGTGTGGAAGTCTGCTGTGCATGGGAGTCTTACTTGGGAGTGTTCTGTGCTCCCGTGGGCCCCAGAGTTGGGGGTGGAGGGGGAAACTTTGGGCCTAGGTCCTCTTGAGGGCTCTTCTGGGTGCCTGCCAGCCTGTGACCAGAGTCCTGAGCCCATGGATAACATGGGTACATTGGCTCTGGGAGAGAGTATCCTCTTGGGGGCTACCCTGGGTGCCCGTGGGTTAGGACTAGAGTCCTCATCCCACAGGGCAGATGGGTGGGGTAACTCGGGTGGCGGTGTCCTACTCAGTGTTATCCCAGGTGACAGTTGGCCAGGACTGGAATCGTGGTCCCATGGGGAAGGTGAGCAGGGAATCTCCAGTTGAGGGTGTCATCCTCGGGACTGTTCTTAGCACTTTCCAGCTGGGACCAGAAGCCTTGGCCTTCAGAGTGGGTGGGCAGGGTGACTCCTGGTGTGCAGGTCCTCCTTGAGGATGTCCTGGGCACCTGCCAGCTGGTACCCTCATGTGATTTTTAAATTCTACATATGTGATGAATAATAACAGATGAGTGGAGACAATTGACCATTAGTTCTCTGGGTTAAGCTGATTTTACTCAGCATAATTTCTTCCATAGCCATCCATTTACCTTCAAAGGCTGCAATATCATTGTTTCTAATTGCTGTGTAAAATTCCATGGTATATACTGTTTTGATAATGTTTCTCCCTCAACTGTATTTCTATATTCTAATAAAAAAAATTAAAAAAAAAATTCCATGGTATAAATGTACCACAGTTTTTGGATCCATTCATCCAGAGAGGGACATCTGGGTTGTTTCCATAGCCTAGCAATAGCAAATTGAGCTGCTATGAACATAGATACTGCTGTGTCACTATAATGTGCTGATTCTAAGTCCCCTGGAAAGATACCCAGGAGTGGAATAGCAGCATCATATGGTGGGCTCATCCCTAGTTTTTTGAGGATTTTCCATACTGCTTTCCAGAGGGGCTGTACCAGTCTGCAGCTCCACCAACAGTGTGTTAGTGTGCCTATCTCTCCACAGCCCCTCCAGCATCTATTATTATTTATTTTCTTCATCTTTGCCATTATGACTGGCGTAAGGTGATATCTTAATGTGGTTTTCATTTGCATTTCTCTGATTACTAGAGATTTAGAGCACTTTCTCATGTATTCATTGGCTTGATCAATGTCCTCTGGTGAGAAGTTTCTATTTAGCTCTTTGGCTCATTTATTAATTGGGCTGTTAGTGTTTTTGTAGTTGACATTTTTGAGGATTTTGTAGATTCTGGATATGAGACCCTTGTCAGAGGAATCATAGCCCATGATTCTCTCCATTTCTGTAGGAAACCTCTTGACTCTTTTGATTGTTTCCTTGGCAGTACAAAGGATTTTTAGCTTTATGGCATCCCATTCACTGATTTTTGTCTTTACTTCCTTCACTTTTGGAGACATGTTGAGAAAGTCTTTGCCTACTCCAAAATGTTAAGTGTTGGACCTAATTTGTCTTCTATCAGTTGCAAGGTAGCTGGTTTAATACCTAACTCCTTGATCCATTTTGATTTGATTCTTGTACAAGGAGAAAGATATGGGTCTAATTTCAATTTTCTGCAAGTGGATGACCAGTTTGTCCAGCACCATTTGTTGAAGAGTTTGTCACTTCTCCATGTAATATTTTGTCCCCCTTTGTTAAAAAGAAGGCACACTGCCCACAGGTTACAGCAGTGGGCTCATTCTCACAGGTTAATGTTTATGACCTTGAGTATATACACTGAATCAAAATGTGTCTGGCCTTGACTAACCATGATAGCCAGTTCCCAGTCCTGGCTCCACACTAAAAGTAATAAAAAAATGTAGCATAGCCCACTGGAAGTCTTAGCAAGGGAGTCTAACTATAACCACTTTAGAACTGCCCCAACAATCCACCCCTTTGGATTCCTTGCTATACAATTTATGCATCTCAGCTCTTCCACAATGATCTCTTAGTGAGGTGGACAGAGCCCTGCATCCACACACCGTGACAATATAAGTGGTAACAACATCCGACTGAAAGACAGCAAGTTGCAACAACAAACAATCAGAAAACAAGTCCCACCATCTAGGATTATTAAAAACCATTGCCGGTTTTATCCCATAATGAGGTGGCAATAAAAGTCTTTTTCAGCCATGTGCAATTGACCAGTGACATAGTATGGATCTACCAGGGTACTATAGCACCAGAACTCACAGGTACTTCAGTGCATACCCAACAGGCAGTGGTGTTTGCTACTCTGGTGTAGGTGTGTGCTCAGTCCACAATGGTGTTGCTAGGACACACCTAGGGACCAAAAGGAGAAAGGAGTTATAGGCACTAGAAGTGTAAATCACGTCCATCCAGGAGAATGGATGGCAGCTTTGAGTTCTGGGAAAGCACAGGGATTTCCAATGGCAGCTTCCCTGTGCTATGATATCATACTTCACCATTAGACTAGGTAAACAACAAGCCTAGCTGTACCCCCTACCATTAAGACAAACTACCATTAAAACATAACCCTTTTGACTTCAGTAAAGGACCAAAGTAGTCAAAATCTGTTGATGTGCCAAAGGGAAGTGTCCCTGCATTATCTGGCAATCCATGGTGCCAAGGAATCAGGGGTGGGTCACCAGGTTGTGCAGGATCAACAACAAGTAGAGCACATGGGATATCTTGCCTCTGTCACCTCTCAGCATCCTTAATCTCACAGGCACAACATCAAAGCAGTCAGGGGCTCTTTTGGCTTCTGTCCAAATTATTTTCTCTAGTTAATCTACTCCACTTGACAGATGGAACATGGTGAACTTGGTTACCTGGGCCAGCACTGCTGGTGACTGTCCATTGGAGCCATCAGCTACTGGTGTTTTATTTCCTGCATTACCAGTGGCTGGACTTGGAGGTGTTAAATCTTCCCTCTCCTCACCCTCAGACTCCATCAGCACTATAGGGGAGGCTAAGGCATATTTTTGAGGCACTGAGATCCTCTTATAGTGTACTCTGCCTTCCAAGACCTCTTCCTTTTCTTGCAACTCCCTCATCTTGGCAGTCTGGTAATGCTGCATCATCAGTTTTTGCTCTCAAAGCTATAAGAAACATTTATCTCATGGCCCCTGAGGCTGTGTGCAGCTCCTCACACCATTTCTCAGTGGTATCCAACTTTGTCCTTGGCTGCAGGCTGACTGGACTCTGCTACTCAGTTCACAGTCTGCTCTGCCAGGTCCATGTTCACCACAGGGCAATCAGAAGGCTCTGTGCTAACAGAGAATCCATCCATTATATCCCAGTTCTACACAAGAGTCCATGCTAATAGGACCTTGGCAACCACATGCCACATGCTGCTCAGAAGTCTCAGGTCTTTCCAGAGTGCATACATCTCTCCCCTGCAGAACATCCTGCTGACTTAATCAACTGTCCTGGCAAAGGGGTGTGGCTCAGAAGACAGATTGGGGATCCCAGCAGGTAGAAGAAGACGCAAGACACAGTTGGATAGGAGTCATGTTTACTTGGGGGTGGTAAAAACCTTTAGCCAGCCCCCAGTTCCAGCTTCAGACCCCAGCCAGTTGCATTTCGCCCCACTACCCATTTCTATAGGCCCTTTATATATGCAGTTCAAACAAAGAGGACACACTGCCAACAGGTTACCTCAGTGGGCACATGCTCACAGGTTGATGCTTATAACCTTGAATATATACATGGAATCAAAGTATGTCTGGCCTTGACCAGCCATAAGATAGCTGGTTCCCAGCCCTGGATCCACACTAAAAGCATAGCATAAAACTACATAACTCACTAGAAGTGTCAGCAAGAGATCTAACTCTGGCCATTTTGAACGTTCCCCAACAGCCCCCTTCTCAGCATCACTGCAATTTACTGCTTCCATCATCATATCCCCTACTGCTCACTTTGACCTTCTGGCCTCCCTTTTACAAAGCTCCTGTGATTACAAACTCAGCCAACTTGGATCATGCAGGTTCATTTCTTTATCTTATGACTCAATATAATCACATCTGCAAAGTCCATTTTGCCATATAAAGTAACAATCCCAGGTTCCAGGTGTTAGGATGTGCACATACCTGGGAGGCCATTTTTCAACCTACCAGGAACCTCAAAATAGTAATGCTGAAGGAGAAGAAGGCAGACAAAAAAAAAAAAAAAAAAAAAAAAAGGATACTCTATGACTTCATTTATAAAAATACTCTAGGAAATGCAAAAAGGTGACCAAGAGCAGATAAGTGGCTGCCTCTGGAGGGGTTAGAACAATAGGTGGGAGGAGGAAGCTTTAAAGAAGGTGGATATTTTCATTATCATTGTTGTGGCAAAGGTTACCTGGATGTACAATATCTCAAAACTTACCAAATTTAAACATTGAATACATGCAAGGTATTGCACATAATTTATTGTAAAATGAAGCTGTTAAAATTTTAGAATGTATTATAAACACTTTTTCAGATAGGAAAACAAGCATTTTCACAGATTTCAAATCCACCTGACCGCACAACAGCTCTGGTGGGGGAAAGTCTGGTAGATATAGGTCCTTGTGCATTCTTCAGAGGAAAGCAGCTACAGTCCCTTTATTCCTGTATCTTTCAATCTCTCTTCCCTCTTGCTCATATCTCTCTCTCTCTCTCTCTCTCTCTCTCTCTTTCTCATCTTGTTCCTACTTGTTCTCTAGTGGTACCTCCACATTATACTTCTTGTCTTTCTTGTCCTCTTTATCTCTATCTCTGAATTTCTTTCTCTTCCTATCTCTGTCACTCATCATTGCAGTCTCTCTCTCTCTCTTTCTCTCTCTTTCTCTTTCTCCATATCTTTGAAATCTGGTGTCTTTGAAAACTTGAATTTTCTTTAGAAATATTTGATTTGTTACTAGCTTTCATGAATTTTTCAGTTGAAAGAACTAATTCACATACTTCAATTGCATCAATATACTTACAAGTTTTCCAGTAGCTGAATTGAATGTCAAATTTTTTTTTATGGAAAGAAAGAGGCACAGTAAGAGAGAGAGAGACAAAGATAGAATCAATTTTTATTGGGTTTTTCCTATGACTTTCATTGCTCCAACACTTCATTGTGTACCTGGTGCTGGGGTTCAAACCTATATGCTTGTGTGTGGCAGGCAAGCACCATAACCACTAAGCCACAGTTCCAACCCTTGCATGTCAACTTTTACTGTTAAAATCAAATTAAATTTGTTTGAGCACACAACATTTCAAGTTTAATGGCCAGTGTAACAAGTGGCTACCTTATTGAACAATATAACTCTAAAATTCTGTGTGACCTCCCAATCTCTTGGTGATTTACTCCCTCCATTTGTAAAATAGGGAAAACAATAATATCACCCTAAAAGGATGAGAATCCAGTAGAAAGTACTTCTTGCCTTCCAATCAGTGTTTCCCAGTTATGGAATGAGAAACATCCCGAAGCTCAGTCCCTCAGGACCAAGCACAGCGGGAGCAAAACCTGAGGTCAGGAAAGTCCATGGTGGCACTTCTCCAAGGTCAGGAATGAACAGGGTGCACTTTGTTGCTCTCTTCTTCCTAGGTTAGAGGAGTATGGGGAAAGGCTAGGCCGGCCTGGCAGCTTGGGCTTTCAGACTCACATAAAGCAATTGAGGATCAGGATCAATCCTGCATCAGGATCCTGGGATGGTAAATGGCTTGCTGTGTTTTGTAAGTAAGATTCTGGTTTCCCATTTTAAAGCAGAAAGAAAGAAAGAGGCAGATGTAGACACATTCATTCACATATTGAATAATTAGGGCCTTAGCCCTTGATGGGGATAGGGAGGGTGCAGACTTATAGTGATGATGTAGACAAACCCAAGCTTGTTGGAAATCAATTACACTGAACCCTACTGTGTGCTCCTTGAGATCAGAGAATAGAAAAGATGAGATACATAGTAAGAAGAATATGAGAGATAGGAGTGGGCAGAGAGGATAACAAGTGGTTGTTAACAGTATTCAGATAGAAAAGGCAGGGGATAAGTGCCCATCTCAGAGAGATGGAGGAGTCCAAGAGGGCCTGGGATCTCCACAGCTGTGTCCGGATGTCCCAGGTCACAGTCTCATTGCCTTTTTATACCTGTTCCACCTCTTCCTGGTTCTCACCACTTTTGTATTTCTCATCCTCTCTCTGTGTTTCTCATCATCCCTGTGTCTACCACTATCCCAAAAGAGGAGAAAGGAAGGGAAAGAAATCATTAGCAGGCCTCATACAAAGGAAGAGACCAGGACACACACACACACACACACACACACACACACACACACACCACTAATATAAATACAGGGCATCTTGTGGCCAAGATGAAGTCACAGTGATGAGACCAATTTTTTCTCCATAATAACCACATGACAGAGAACTTGTTCTAAAAACAGTTTTCAAAGCACAGGGCATCAGGCAATAAGGTAAGTGATCTATGAGGGATGAGGAAAAAGGAAAAACAAAGGAGCTCTACAACCTCCTCAGTTATTGGCCTTAGCAGGGTTTCCAGGATGCAGTGCAGAATAGAGGAACCTAGTAGAGCCCAATGCACTCCCTGAATTGAGAGAAAAATGGAAACTCTTCAGGGACCAGGGCAGCTAGAGTTCAGAGGACAGAGTTCATGTTCAGAGGTACACAGGGAGGGAACAGGGAGATCTTTAGAGGGTCCTTCAGAATGTGCACGTCAAAGCTGCTCAGTGCATGTGTGTGAGGGATCAGCTGAGGTGAGGGAAAGAACTTTCTAAAAGGATTAGAGGAAACTGTGCCAGGATAATGTCCATGGCTATTGGCCAGATTGAATAAAGTTCACAAGTCCTGGGGCATTGGGGTTCAAGACAGTCTTGCCTAGTGGTGGGGAATAATTAGCTGTAGACTGAACATTTCTCAAAATTCACTGAGCAAATTTTACAAACAAGACCAAAAAGAATAAATCCTTTCCAAGTAACTTATCTGCACCCCAGAACAAAGCTCTAGAATATTTATATGAATTCAAATATCCAGCACCTAACAAAGTAAAGTTCACAAGGACTAAGACTAGTGAAATGCTAGGATTGAATTGAAGTCCTACCTATTCAAAATGAAACCCAGTGATACCTAAAAGAAGTGACCTCTCATTTGTGTAAATGGAATCTTTAAAGATAGGAGAGACAGGTGGGCAGAGAAAAATATTGAAGATGTGAAAGCTGAAAAATTTTCCAAACTTGTTAAAAGTCATAAACATGTAGATACAAGAATATTAAAGAAAGTCAAATATAAGAAATATGAAAAAGTACACTAAGATGCATTATAATCACATTTCAAAAAATCAGTGTAAAAAGTTTAAAATACATTCACCATATTAACTGAAACAGATATAAGAGGAGAGCAGATTTCTCATCAGAAACACTGCAAGAGAGAAATCAGTGGAGCTACATCTTCAAGGTACTGAATGAACAAGCTTTTCCACCTACAAGTCTATATCCAGGAAAATATCTTCACCAAACTAAGATGAACTGATAATGTATTCAGATATACAAAAGTTTAAAGACTTACTCACCAGTCAAAATGCACTACAAGAAATGTTGATGGAAATCCTTCAAGCACAAGGAAAACAGTACCAGATGGAAGTATGGATATACACAGAGGATCAAAAGAACTCTGGAAAAGGTAACTGCATGGGTGAATATGTGAGTTTACCACAATATTTAAATCTTTAAAAGAGAGTTGTTTAAAGAAAACTAGGAACAGCAGAGGGTAAATCTTGTGGAATATGAAGGAGTAAATTGCATGACAATAGCCCAAAGTTCTAGGGTATTCCATAGTAAGTTCTTAAACTTCATATGCAGTGACATAGGAACACGTGAAGCAGGCTTTAGTAAGTTAAAGTTAAACACCATGAACAAGAGAGCAACCACCAAAAGAACAAAGCCAAGAGTCATAGTTGGTAAGCCAGCAGATTAGATAAAATAGAACCTTAAGAATAGGTGCTGAATTTCTGCCTCTGCCTATGGTCATATTTTTCCTTTTTTTACACAATGTCTTTGAAATCCTGTGTGTGTGTTTGTACTTATAGCACATCTTAATTGGGACACTAAATTTTCATTAGAAAATTTTGAATCATATTTAGACTTCATAGAACTTACCATTTATAAAGGTGATTCACAAAATATTCCAAAAATTAATAACAGTCCTCCAATAAAATCAAGCATCAACTTTTAAAATTAAAATCAAATTTAAATTTGATCGGTAACGTAACACTGCAAGTGTTTAAAGGCCATGTGCGGAAAGTTGGTACTGCAGTGGACAATTGTGGGCCTTGGTTAGTAGGACTCTCAACTTCTCTTTCAGACTCTTCAACCATAAATTAGGGATGATAACAATTTTTCCATCAAAACATAAAAACTTAGTAAATGTCTCTGTAAAAGTAAAATATTTCATGCCTCCCACCAGGAATTCTTGGGCTGGAAATGGTAACCCAGGTTCAGCACCAGATGACTCAGCACAGTAGGAGTAAGGCTCTGGGTTCAGGTAAGTGTGATAGCACCCCTCCAACATCAGAAAAATGTTTCCACACCTAAACAACATCATATTTCTCTGTCCTCCTCTCATGCATCAATGGATTATGACTCAGATGCCAGGATCAGGGTCCTGGGTATGGCAAAAGTTTTACATAACATTGAGAGAATGATCCTTCTTCAGCATATTAAAGAGCTTTTGCACAACCGTGCAAAAAATGAAGTGGTAGGACAGCCTGCAGAATGGGAGAAAATCTTTGCCAGCCACTATTCTCCATCTTTTGGCTAAAGAGGTCAAACCCAGGGGCACTTAACCACTGACCCACATCCCAAGCACTTTTTATTTTTTATTCTGAGACAGGATCTCAGTAAGTTGCTTAGGGACTTGTTACATTGCTAAGGTTGGCTTTGAACTTGTGGTCCTCCTGCCTTAGCTTCCACACTGCTAGGATTACAGCATATGACACCATGCCTGGATGCCAGCTACTATTCTGATAGAGTAGTAGTATTTGGATTTACAAAAAACTTAAAAAATAATTAAAAAACAAACTAACAAACACAGAGTTGGGTGAGATGGTACATGCCTGTAATCCTAGCAAGTCAGGAGGCTGAGTCAGGAGGTTCACAAGTTTAAAGCCAGTTTCAACAACCACTGAGACATGTCCCTATTCAGAAAGGACTCCTTAAAACAGAGAGGTGGAAAGCCAGGCCTAGACCAAAACAGGTAGGAATGGAAACTTTCATTTTTACATTTTGCAAATTTGGTCTGACCAACATCAAAAGCTGCAAAGGTGAAGGTTCACAGCAAAGCAAGACACACTGGGTCAGAGTGAGCATCAAAACTGGAGCCAACTTACAATTGGATTGTGACATGCAAAGTTTTTGCTAATATTTATTGCCATTGTGACATCTTAAGAGATTGCAATAACCAGATCTCTACAGAGTAGTGTATAGAACACATCCATCCATAAGGGATACGTCCCAAGATAAACACCTTATAGAAAAATATAACCATTCTAATAATATATGTAATAAAAATTACATTGTTTTGGGAAAGAGGGAGGAGGGATAAGGGTGGGTAATTAAGGGGGGCTCTTGAGGGTAAAGCTAATTTTAAAAATTTATATATATATTACATTATTTCATTATAAGCTTGTTTGATTGTTCAACAAATAAGTTTCTGAATAAAATTTTTAAATTACATTGCTTGGTCTTTCTCTCAAAACATCACATGGTACTGCACTCCCCCTTGTGATATGAGATGACACAGTGGCTATGAGATGAAATGAAGCAAGGTGAATGACATAGAACTGTGGTGTAAAGTCAGGGTACTGTTCAGCTGCTGATCATCAGAGGACCATTTCATGCACAGAAACGCACACCAGCAGCTTCACCTATAAAATATTCCTTCGCAAATCAAAAGCATACAAGCACATGCAGGGTAGAGAGCAGGCAGAGTACATAAGCAAACAAAACTCCCGGACTACTGCAGGTGCAATCACCTCCACACCCTCAGAAATAAATACACAACACACACACATCGTCACACACTACCATGCACTGTGGCATCAATTTCACAGAATCCTTGCCAACCTGTGGGGAGGGAGTGAAGAGACAGAGAGTAGGCGGGTCACCAGGCTGCCCAAGTAGGAAGTACGAGCAATCAGTGCCCTCTGCTAAGTTCATACTGCTGGATGAGGGAGGTGGGGAGGGGATGAAGTTGCATAACTGGGTGGAGAGGCAGGCTCAGGATAAAAGGTCCAGCTGGAGGCTGTAGCTGGTGGACGGCAGACAGACCAGGACCATGGAGTTCAGCATCCTCCTTGTCCTTGCTCTGCTTGTGAGCTTTTTGCTTCTCCTGGTCAGGGGCAGCCCAAAGGCCCGTAGTCACCTCCCGCCAGGCCCCCGTCCTCTGCCCTTCTTGGGAAACCTTCTGCAGCTACGCAGAGGAGGCTTACTCAATTCCTTCCTGCGGGTGAGACACAGATGGATGGGCCTCAGGGTGGACTGGTGGCCTCTGTGTTTAGGGATCACTCAGCAGGAAGAGTGAAACCTCCCTGCAGTTTGGGGGTGGGATGGGGATGGTTGGTGTGGAAAGGGCCTGAGTCTGTGTCTTGATGGAGAGTGATCAGAAGGTCAGAAGCATCCTTGCTCAGTTGGAATTGTGTGGGGCACTGTCCAGAAGGCAGGTGAACGTGCAGAGGTGTCTGGGTGTGAGCCCCAGGTGCAGAGATTCACTCTCCTCTGCCACCCTCTGCTGTGTCCTCGGGTGCCTGCCTGCTCCTGAAAGAGAGGTAAATGCAAATATACTTTGTGTCTTCCAACAAGAGAAAGCAAAGTCAGGTCTGAGTCAGTGCTGGGACAGAGGAGAAGAAAGGGGGCAGGAAAAGGGGTAGTAGGGAGTGCTTATGGGTATAGGCATGATGCAGCACTGCAGCTGATACTCCCCATTGTTTACCAGGCCCTGTGTTAATACTGGATGCATGCTTTTGTGTTTAATTATGTGCTTATTAATACTGAAAGAGCATCCATGACTGCACTTCCCAGTGGAGAACTGGAGCACTGATAGGAGTGACCAAATTCTCTATCCCTTTCCCCTTCTGTGAAAGCCATAGTCCTGGATGTTAAGCCTGTTATCCTTTTGCTTTTGATGAAATTTTTTTCTTATTAGTGATGTATTTATTTACAATATTGATTTTTTTTGAAGACAGAGGGACAGTGAGAGACAGAGAGAGAGAAAATCAATTTTATTTACTTTTTCATGTGGCTTGCATTGCTCTGACACTTCGTTGTGTGTGTGGTGCTGGGGTTTGAACCTGCATCTTTGTGCATGCCAGGGAGGTGCCATAACTGCTGAACAACCACTCCAGCCCCCAAAATATTGATTTTTATTGTTTTTTTGTTGCTGGGGATAGAATCTAAAGGCTCATGCCTATTAGGCAAGTCTGTACCAAGGATGTCTACCCTCAGCTCTATCTCCTTGTCTTTTAACAAAAAATATGTATTTTTTACACTCCATATTGTTTACAAGGCTCCCTGTTACTCCTTGAATGTAATTTTATGTTAAATATTACTTACTTGTTAATAATTAAGAGATCTGTAATCCCACTTTCCATGAGGGAAACTGGAATCTGACTACTGTCAGATACTCCTAGCTCCTCTGCCTCTTTCCTCCTGCCACAGAGACCACACTCCTGAACCTTGGGCCTGTTATCCACCCCTCATTTGGGGGGATACTGAGAATTTAACCCAAGGGTGCTTTACATCTGAGTATGAGCTCCATCTCCAGACCTTTTTAATTTTTATTTTGAGATAGACTTACTAAGTTACTGAGACTGGTCTTTTATTTGTGGTATTTCTGCCTCGACTTTATTAGTTGCTGGGATTACTGGTGTGCACCGCTTTTCCTAGTGGGCCTGTTATTATTTGCTTTTAAGAATTTTTTTCTGATTAATAGTCTATTTATTTCTACCACTGTCTTTTTGTTTTGCTGTTCTGTTCTGTTTTGTTTTCTTCCACATGGATGAAACGCGGGGCCTTGTACCTGCCAGGCAAACTCTCTACCACTAAGCAAAACCCTGAACTTCTAAACCATTGTCTTTCAACAAAGAAAAACATTTTAAAGTGCAACGTATATATGCTATACTCATTTGTAAATAAAACTTATTTGCTTAGAGTGTGTGTAAATGGTGAATAACTATAATATACATGTATGCATTTGTTATAGACAGTCAAGTCAAGCATCTGGTCTTTGGTTACCATTTGACATTGCCCACTTCACCTGAGACAGCAGTAAGAAACAAAGTGGTTCACCCGGCCAGGCAAGATAGTGTTGTGGTGTCTTAGTCTGTTTTCTTTTGCTAGAACGAATACCTGAAGCTGGGTACTTTATTAAAGAGGTTTTTTTAGTTCACAGTTTTGGAGGCTGGCAGTCCAAAGTCCAGGAGATTTATCTGTTCAGCCTTTGGTGAGCGCCCCCTTAGCTGGAAGTGAAGAAGGGAAGTAGCTGCATTCAGAAGGCAAGTCAGTGGGGTGGCTCCACTTTAACCAACTGCTCCCTCAAGAACTAGCTCATTCTGTGAGACCAGCATCATTCCCTTCTGAGGGTGGTTCCACCAACCCAAGTTCCTCTTACTAAGCCTACCTCTCAAGACTCTACCTCTTGCTAACACTGCCATGTTGGTGAACAATGGCACACGAAATAGGTAAGAAGCCAGGGGCAAACACTCCAGATAGAAAGTTCTGAATGCCAAATAATGATCTCCCATGGTGATTCCAACAAACAACCATCAGGGATCTGTTAAGAACACTGTATGTGAAGTCTGTGGCCTGATTTAAATACAGATGCTATGAACCGTATAAGTTTGGAGTGGTTCAATTCCTAACTGCTTGGCTCACCACTGTGCTGCTAGGCCTGGGACTTGTTGACATGCCCCTTGGAATAGTCAGGATGCTTGTTGGTGGCTCAAAAAGCCCATGGCTTCTGTCCAAAGCATCTGTGGTGTGTGGAAGGTGGTTGTGTGGGCTTTTGTACAGATGAGAGTGTTCTTAAGCTTTATGTATTAAATATTCATCTGGTCAGAGGTAGAGGAACAAAGACAAACTACAACCTCTAACCTCTCATTAACAATGATTTATTTAATTTTGATTTAAAAAATCAGCTTTCTAGCTTTTAGTTGCACTTTCATAATTATGCTTTACAAATTCTATTAAAATTAGCAAGGTTATGTATTAAGATGACTAGTTCACTTTTATATTGTAGTGACCAAAATACCTGATTTTAAAAAATTAGAGGAGGAAAATTTTATTTGGGGCTCCTGGTTTCAGAGGTCACAGTCCACAGACAGCTGCCTCCATTGCTCTGGTTGCAACGTGAGGCAACACATCAGGGACAAAAGCGTTGGGGAGGCTGAGAAGCTCCTCAGGAGGAGCCAGGAAGCAGAGGAGAGAGGGGAGAGGGTGGGGGAAAGGACTGTAGTGCTGATGCACCCTTCCAGGACATGCCTCCAGGGGCCAACTTCCTCTAGTCACCACCACCTGCCTACAGTTACCACTGGTAGTCTATTCAAGCTAGGATGGACTATTAGGTTACAGCTTTCATAATTAAATGACTTCACCACTGAATATTCCCACACTATCAGGAGCTTTTGAGTAGCATCTCATACCCAAATCTTAGCAGATGCTGTTCCTTTTGAGGATTAAGTATTATTGACCATCCTTCTCCTCCTTTTTTTTTGGTACTGGGGATTGAATCCCAGGGTGCTCTACCACCCTTTTTTTGTTTATTTGGTCTTCGTTTTGAGAGAGTGTTGCACTAAGTTGTTTATTACCTTGCTAAATTGCTGGGGCTGGCTCAAATTGCAATCCTCCTGCCTCAACCTCCCAAGTTACTGGAATTACAAGTGTGTGCCACTGTACCTGGCAAATAAAAAAGAAAAAACCCCAACCAACCAAACAACCAAACAAAAAACAACAACTCCCAAAGAAACCAACTTTTATACAAAACACCTACTAGTAAAGTGATCTCGTAAGGAGTCTCCTATTGATGAGGACACTAGATATTTTAACTTTGAAAATTTATTGACCTTATGTTTTCCCCCTTTATTTTGCTTTTTTTTTTAAGTAAAATATGTTTCTCACTCATCTATTCCTTGATGTCTATACAGGGAATCTGGGATTGGACATGTCTAATCCCCATTCTTCATTGTAGCAAAAATTTCCATTTTCTTGCAGGAAGAGCTTGAGCAAATTATTTGAAATCTTTTTTTTTTCATTTTAATTGACATTTACTTTTGATGTTGAACATATTTCTTTTTCAATTTTTATTAGTGCATTATAGTTATACATAATGATGGGATTTGTTGTCACATATTTCTAGATGCAGACAATACAGCTTTTAAGGATTCTGGGTGGATTTTCCCATTGCCTATGGTTGATACAGGGGTAGTTTTCTTGCCTCATTTTTGGACATTCTTAGATTTCTTGTCAAGCATCCTTTGCCCCTAGAAGATCTTTCTGACCCCAGATGTGGTCCTTGCTACATGCTCTCAGGCATTACTTCCTCTCCTTGTTGGACCAATTTTGATGACAGTGCCAAATTTACCTGAACTCAGAGCTGAACACAGTCCCTAGAACACAGTGAGTGCTCAGTAAATGTGTGCACATGAACAAGTGCAGACACAAGTGAATGAAAGCACCAGGTGTGGTTTTGCTATTCTTATAGTTGGCCAGTACCTGTGAAGGGCTTCCTGGCTCTAGGAGCCACAAGCCCAGTGCCTGCCCACTTGCTGAGTTTAATTATGTAGGCAGAGGCCTCCAGTGCATATTATTTCATTCTAATTGCTGTCCATGTATCACAAGGGTACTTTGTTGTTTTTCCTGTTGGTTTTTTGGGCTTACTTGGAAACAATTACCCTTGTCTTCTTACCTATCTCTTGGTTTGGAGTGGAAATGTCTTTCCTTTGCCTGTCTCACCTTTGCAGATTGGAAATGTGTAACTCCTTTAATTTCACAGGCTCCCAGTTGGAGGGGAATTTGAGTCGTTAGGCTTTGGTGACTCCTGGGGTGGAATGAATGGGTTTTGCATGTATTCTGGAGGCAAGCGCTCTCAATGTGTCAATTTGCATGTAAGGATCTTTGTTCTTTTAACAACTGAGATGTATGCAGACTAATATCAACCCTGGCATGGATATGCTTGGCAGCTTCGAGAGAAATACGGGGATGTGTTCACGGTGTACCTGGGACGAAAGCCTGTGGTCATGCTGTGTGGGACAGAGACCATAAGGGAGGCCTTGGTAGACCAAGCTGAGGATTTCTCTGGCCGGGGAACACTCGCCATCGTTGAGCCAATCTTCCAAGGATATGGTGAGGACCTCAAAGTCACTGGGATGGTGTTGGATGGAAAATGGGACTTGGAAAAGGGGGCGTTCAGAGAAGGGATCACAAGGGGTGCAGACAAATCCAGCTTCCTTCAAATATCCACTGCAACCTGTATCTCTCCTATGTCTCCAGGTGTGGTCTTTGCCAATGGAGAACGCTGGAAAACCCTTCGAAGATTCTCTCTGGCCACCATGAGGGACTTTGGGATGGGAAAGCGGAGCATCGAGGAGCGGATTCAGGAGGAGGCTCAGTGTCTGGTGGAGGAACTGAAGAAATCAAAGGGTGAGGCCCAGAAAATGAAGGAAAGAAAGACAGAGAAGAAAAGAGAGAAACATGGGGTGCATAGCAATAGAAACAGAGGTGTACATAGGCAGAGAAAGAAGGGTAGAGACAGAGAAACATGAACAAAGAGATCAATATAGATATGAACAGAGACAGGAAGTGAGAAACAAAGAAAGTTAGGGAAAGGGATGTAAGCTTTATAGCATCCAAGACAGACTGAGCAATTATCACTCTATTTACTTGTGTTCAAAGGAATTAATTTAAGGATTAACTGTATGTGTCAAAGCAAAAATAAGACTTCTATAAAAGAAAGCAAAGAGAAATGAAAGAATGGCTGACATTTAACAATTTTAAAAAATACCTGTTTTCTTTTCTTTGGGTGAAGTTCCAAAGAGTGGGTAGAGAGCAAAGAGAGGCAGGTGGGATGTTCTGCTCTGGGGCAGCCAGAGGAGCACTTCTGGTTAGTTTGGATTCTCCATAACAGGCCCTTTGTTAGCATGCCCATCTCATTTATGCCAAGTCTTTGCCATCTCTCTTATCAACATTTTTCAGGAGACTCAGATGCCAATATAGAGCCTGGAAGGCAGTGACAGGCACAGAGAGTGGTAAGAAAGACAGGAAGAAGCAAAGTGACAAAGAGACAGGAAAGGAGGAGATTAATGATGGAGGGAGAAAAAGAAAAAGGAAGGAGGGAGAGAGCAAGGAGGGAAGGAAGAAAGAATCTGAGACAAAAAATTAGAGGGACAGTTAGACAAGTCTCACTGAATGCTTGAAGAGCAACAACAGAAGACAGTCAGATGAGACCCAGAGAGAGAAAGAGGTTGCCCTCACTTTATATTCTTGGGCCATGCTTCTCACCCTGAGGAAGAGCCTGCCATACACAGGTATCACTGAACAAGTAAATAAAAGTTTCATGCAAGGCCAGAGAGTCCTAGAGGTGGAGAAATGAGATAAAGTGTGTATGTGAGAGTGAGAGATGGAGCCATTAGGGCTTTTACATATCCACATACTATTGATTGATCACAGCTCTACACCACCTGTGTAGAGATAGTAGCTCAAAGAATCAGAGATGGGAACCCACAGGAGATACAGGGTAGCAATCAGCTGTGCTGTCTCTGTCTCTGGCTGCCTGGGTCTAAAACCTGCCTTGATAATGAGAAGCAGTTTAATCTTACACTACTAGACCTGTCCATCTACAAAGTAGGATGTATTAATAGAATAGCTTATTCCTTACAAAATTTTGGTGAAAGCTGAATGAAAGAATACGTGAATTCTAGGAGTACAACATGACACATAGTATGTGCTAAAGAGTGTTAGTTATTACGGATAGTTTTTGATTACCTATTAGTGGTAGCCAGTCACAGAGAGATGGGGCAATAGCCAAATAGTTCCCAGGCTCTAGAAATTCTGACCTATGACCTGCTGCCTTCTCCTAGGATCCCTCCTAGACCCCACCTTCATATTCCAGTGCATCACTGCCAACATCATCTGCTCCATTGTTTTTGGAAGACGCTTTGAATACAAAGATCGACAGTTCCTGCGGCTGCTGGACATGTTCTATCAGACATTCTCACTCATCAGCTCCTTCTCCAGCCAGGTCAGTGAGTGGCAGAAGAGGGGGATGAGGGGAACAATCAGGGAGGTGGGAAATGATGGCCTGGTCTGCTTTGGGTGCAAAGAAACTGCAGGAAGAAGGACAGGGACCACATGGAGAGAGAGCAATGGTGATACTTGGAAGGAAAGATGGAGTATAGAGTAGGTAGTAAGATTGAGAAAAGGAAAGAGGAGTAAAGGGAGGTAAAAAAGTATGGAGTCATAGAAACCAATAACAAAAAAAAAAAGAGAGATAACTTAGATGTTCGTGGATAGGCAGAATTAATATTGTCAAAATGATTAGAATACTAAAACAATCTACAGATCCAATGCAATCCCTAGCAAAATACGGTGATAATTTTTAATGGTTTAAAATGTTCTTATATATTGGAGGGAGTGATATTCTTTATAGAACTAGAAAAACATAGTTCTAAAAATTCATGTGGAAGAATAAAAGACTCAGAATAGCCAAAGCAATAATAAGCAAGAAGAAGAGCACTGGAGGTATCACAATACCTGATCTCTAATAATACTGCAGGACTACAAGAACATAAACAGTATGGTGTCACCATTAAAAAAAAAAGACATGAAGACCAATGGGATAGAGTGAAAGACACAGAAACAAATCCACATAGACAGATCATCCAATTCTTCACGAGTTGCCAAGAGCATATGTTGGAGGAAAGATGGCCTTCTAGACAAATGATGCTGGGAAAACTGGATATGCCTGTGTAGAAAAATGAAATGAGATCGCAATCTATCACCCTACACAAAAATCAACTCCAAATGAATCAAAGACTTAGGAATTGGTGTGGAAACTTTGCAACTGTGAAAATAAACCATGTGGGCAACAATTCAACATACTGCCAAAGGCACTGACTTCCTTAACAAGACCCCTAAACCACAAGAAACAAAGTCAAAAATCAATAAATGGGTGCCATCAAATTAAAAAGTTTTTGCACAGCAAAGAAACAATTCAGAGTGTGAGAGAGAACCTAGAGAAATGGAGAGAATATTTTCTAGCTACCCCTCTGACAGGGGAATATATAAAGACCTAAAAAGCTTAACACTATAAAAACAAATTTCCCAATTAATAAATGGGCAAAAGACCTAATAAATATTTCTCAAAAGAAGAAATACAAATGCCCAACAAATATATGAAAAAATATCCAACATCCCTAGGCATCAGGGAAATGCCAATCAAAACTACACTGAGATTTTATATCATTCCAGATAGAATGACACTCATCAAGAATACAAATAACAATAATTCCTGGTGAGGATATAGGGGGGAAAAAGGTGCACTCATATGTTGTTGGGAATGCAAGTATGGAGTTTCCTCAAAAGGTTAGGAATAGAACCACCACATGATCCAGATATCCCACTACTTGGTATTTATCCAACAGAACCAAAATCAGAATATTTAGTGACATGTGCATACTAATGCTTATAGAAGTGCAGTTCACAATAGTCAAATTATGGAACTAGTGTAGGTGCCCATCCACAGACCAATTGATAAAGAAAATGTGATATGTATATACACACACAATAGAGTTCTACTCATGCATAAAGAAGAATGAAATTATGTCATTTGTAAGTAAATGTATGGAACTGGAGAACATTGTATTAAGTGAAATAAGCCAGATTCAGAAAACTAAGGGTCAAATTGTTTGTCTCATATTCAAAGTAATGGTGCCTCTCAAAAATAAAAATAAGGCCAATAGAGCAAAGGAAGGAGATGGAGAAAGAGAAAGGAAGGGAAGGCACAGGGACATGCCAGGGAATAAAATATACCCAATTATGCTATCTATGTTTGTGTATAAATATGTCATAATGATTGCCACATGTATATAAAATTATGATTTATTAATTAAAATAATAATTATAGAACAGGGATCATTTGAGTAGAGCAAACTAATGGCGAAGGGAAAGATAAGGTGGTAGGGAATGAGATCAGTGAAATTATGTTATGTGCATGTACAAATATGGGAAAATGAATCCCACTATTATGTAAAATTGTAGTGTGCCAAAAATGCTTAAAAACCAAACAAAAAGAAAAAGATATAATGCAAATGAGGACTTTAGACAAGGAAAAATAGGGAAAAGGATACAGGGGATAGAGTCTGGAGAAAGAGAGGCTCCCCCAGAGATAGTGGGACCCTGGATGGTTGTCCCCTCCCAGTGAACTACTAGTTCAGCTCCAGGGGGAGCTTACAGTCCCTTCCTTCTTGCAGGTGTTTGAGTTCTTCTCTGACTTCCTGAAGCCCTTTCCTGGCATACACAAGCAAGTCTATGAAAACATGCAGGAAGTCCTCACCTTCATTGGCCACAGTGTGGAAAAGCACCGTGAAACCCTGGACCCCAGTGCCCCCAGAGACTTCATTGATACCTACCTGCTCCGCATGGAGATAGTGAGACCTGGGAGAGAGGAAGGGATGAGAGGGAAAGATGGAGTTGAGAAAAAAGGAGCAGGAAAGGAGGAGAAGGGCAGGGAAGAGCAGAAGGTAAAGAGGAGGTGCAGAAGGGAAAGGAAGACGAAGTGATAGGAAGAAGAAAGCAGGAAGGAGCAACTGAAATGGAGAGGGACAGGGAGAACAGGAGCCAGCTGAGGAAGAGATGCAGGGTAAGGGACAAAATGCAACAGAAGAAAAGACCCATAGAGGCAGAAAGAGAGTTCGAGGCAAAAAGTGAGAAACAAGCACAGGAGATGGAGAGAGGGAGAAACAAAGACAGAATAATGAGGCTGAGGGAGACAGACATGGAGAAACATGGGTGGCCATGCTGAGAACAGAGTGGGCCCCATAGGGTGAGACCCAAAAACAGAGAGAGAGGGCCCAGGGAGATAGGGGTGAGTCCTGCAGCAAGGCTCCAGTCTCCCCTGACCTGTCATTCCTCTCCACCCCTCTGGACTCAGGAAAAGTCCAACCTGCACAGCGAGTTCCACCACAGGAACCTCCTCCTTACTTTGCTCTCCCTCTTCTTTGCTGGCACCGAGACCACCAGCACCACTCTGCGCTACGGCTTCCTGCTCATGCTCAAATACCCTCATGTTGCAGGTGGGCCAGGGACAGCAATTGGGGTGGGGTTTCTGATTCTTTCTTGGTTTGCAGAGGTGGTGCTGGGGTCCTACATGGGTGAGAGAGGCAACCTGGCCCCTTTTTCAGAAGGTCTAGGTTTTAAGTGAACTCTCACTAGGTCAGCCATGTTGTTGGCTGTGTGAATGCAGAATCAGTTAACATGTTCTTTCACTGTTTTTGCCCATCTGCAATTCATCTCTCCATCCTTGTATTGATTAATCCACCTGTACATTCACTGATTGTTTCACCTATAATTCTTCCAAAGACATATAGTTTCAAACATTCATTTTGCTTAATTTATTCATGAGTTGATCCTATGCACAAGGATCATTAAATGAACTATTCAAAACTGAGGCTTTGGCTCATTCATTCTTTAAAGTATCTACCCACCTTTTTATGAACTGGGTTTCATCCATTAATCCTTCTGTCAAAGAATCTTTCAATTTATCTCACATTTATCCATTCATTCCCTCATTTACCTATTCAGTAACTCATTCATTTATCCATCCTTCATTTATCATTCAACCCACCCATTAATTTATTTGGTAGGTTACTCACTCACTAATTTATTAATTCACACATACAACCATAAATCTAACATTCATGTGATTATTGATTGAGTTCATTGCTTCATTATTCAAGGAACAATTTCTGAATCGATTCTTTATTCAATCAATGTATTGATTGATAAGTCAAATACACACATCCATTCATTGGTTTATTCGTTTTGTTGACTATCTCTCCATTCTGGAATTGATTTATTGTTCAATTGATTTCTGCACTCATTTCCTTATCTAGTTGTTCAAAGATTAGTCCATTGATCTATTACACTGTTACATACCTGAGGACTTAACACAGTATCCATCTGTAATGAACACACAAAACAGTAGTAGAGCATTTTCTTTTTATCTCCTGTAGGGGGATGATTGACAGGTTCTTATATTAGATTTATTAATCTAAAATTCCTTGTGAAGTTGTGTTATGTGTGTGTGTATGTTGCTGTGTCTGAAGGGTTTCTGTGTGTGTGGAAGACATTACATTAACTTATTTTCAAGGGGTGAGAATTCTTGTTGCAGTCTCTCTTCTCCTGTCACCCCAAGCTGATTGCTCTGAAGTATATCAGTGATCAAAGCATTTGCCATAGGATTTTCCTGGATCATTGGCCCACAGAAAACAGGGCCAATGCTGAAATGCCTATGTGAAATAAGGTTCACATAGCTCCTCTTTTTGGTGCAGAGAGAGTCCAAAAGGAGATTGATCAGGTCATTGGCTCACACCGCCCACCAGCCCTTGATGACCGTGCCAAAATGCCATACACCGAGGCAGTCATCTATGAGATTCAGAGATTTTCTGACCTCCTCCCCGTTGGTGTGCCTCATGTGGTCACCAAAGACACTTACTTTCAAGGATACATCATACCCAAGGTGAGACCAGGTTGGTTACCACATCTCCCCTGTACTCTTAACCCCTAATTGCAACCTTTTGTAGGTCACTCAACAGGGCCCCCTTGTTTTAATTTTTGTTTTGTTTTTTATTTATTTATTTATTTATTTTCATTTTGTTTTATTTAATTGTTTACTGTTGGTATTTGAAAGCCAGGGAATGACAATGTTTTATAAGTGTTTTATTAGTGCACTATAGTTATATATAACAATGTGGTACATTATGACACAATTATACCTATATGCAATATAGTTTGCTCCATTTAAGTCCCTACTTTTTCCATTCCTCTTCCATCCCCCATTTTCATTCTTTCACTTTACTGGTTTTCCTTGTATTTTTTGTAGCTTTTGAAATTTGATGCTTCATGGATTCACATAAAGGTGGAATTCACTGTGATAAATTCATATATGTAAATGGCATAAATTTGTCAATTTGTTTCTTCAGTTCCTCCCTTTTCCATTTCCTTGTGTCTCCCTCAATCTCCTTCCTCTATTCCACTGACTTCCCCTTCCAGTTTTGTGGGATCTTCCCTACTTCTTTCCTTACTTTGCTCTAGATTCTGCCTACAAGAGAAAACAATCATACCCTGAGTTTCTGAGTCTGGCTTATTTCAATTAGCATGATGTTCTCCAGTTCCACCCATTTATCAACAAATTAGACAGTTTCATTTTTCTTCAAGGCTGAGAAAAACACCATTGTGTATATATATAACACATTTTTTAACCATTCTCTGTTGATGAGTACCTGGGTTGATACCATCATATGGCTATTGTGAATTGTGCTTTGATATACCTGTATCAGTATATAATACTGATTTTAGCACTGTTGGATAAATACCAAAGAATGGGATAACTGGATCCTATTGTGGTCTTTGGAGGAATCACCCTACTGATTTCCAAAGTGTTCATACTAATTTACAGTCCCAACAACAATTTATGAGTGTTCCTTTCTCCCACATCCTTGCCATAGTGTATTATCACTTGTATTCTTAATGAAGTGGAAAGATTTTTTTGATGTTGTAAACTTTCCTTAGAACACTGAAGTATACGCAGTCCTGAGCTCTGCTCTCCATGATCCACATTACTTTGGAAAACCAGACACCTTCAATCCTGACCACTTTTTGGATGCCAGTGGGGCACTGAAGAAGAGTGAAGCTTTTATTCCTTTCTCCATAGGTAAGTTGAATCTGTGATCCTTTCACAGACAACAGTGGAAGGTCCTGTCCTCTCCTTGAGAAAGAGCAATGGTAACTCTTTGTTCTTTGAGCACTTAGCATTTAGTTGCTTTATGTGCACTTTGCCATTCTATTTTCACCACAATGCTACAAGGAGGCTTGAGAAGTATGTCCTAAGGCCCATTTTGCTAAACAGGATCTTGGGCAAGTGTTTGAAAATCTCTAGACTTCAGCAAATTCACTTTCTTAGCGAAAAACAGCAAAACTACCAAAAACTAATGCACTACTCTGAGTTCAGTGCTCCACTGGGGTCTAAAGATAATGCAACAAATGAATTATATAAAGACATAGATCCTGCCCTAAGAAACTTACAGTCCAGGAGGGGAGACAGACATTTATTATTAGTCACAAATAATCATCTAATTAAATGACTTAATGACTGCCCTGGGCTAAGAAATGTCTGGCACAAAGTACATGCAAACAGGGGCAAGTATTATCATTAATCATGCATTGGGAGTACACAATAGGAAATACCAATTTTTGTGGGTAAATGAGGAAAAGCTTACTGGAGAAACCAGTTTCCAAGCTGAGGCCACAAGGGTGATTGTGGTTCAACTATAGAAAAATGTTCCAGGTAGAGGGCACAGCAAGGGCAGAGCCCACATGGCCCATTTAAGAAACAGTAGCTCTGGGTGTAGATCAGGAAAGGGATAAGGGTAAAGAGTTTAGCTATGCTGGCACTGGAAAGCTGGGGAGGGGCTTGGATTGCCCTGAACACTGGGGCTGGGAAAGTCTTTTACACATTTGACCCTGTTCCCACTCTGACTTGGTAAAAGAAACTTTAGACAAATTCAATTTTGTAGAGTTCGCTTGAGTGAAGCAACAATTCACAACATGAACCACATCCTGAACTGGTTAACGTTTAGAGTTCACCCAGCAACGTGGGCAGGCAGTGTTTACAGACAGAAAAAGGAACAGACAAAACCAAGAAATGGCCTTCTTGGTTCCATCTCTATTTTGGTCACTTTCATACACAGCTGAGCAATTTGCAGCCTATGATTGATTGACTGAAGCTCAAGTATGATGATTGGCTGATCCTTTGTTACTTGTTCCAGGAATGTGCTCACAGGTTAGGTTGCAGCTCCTTTAATATTAAGTTAAGTTGAAGTTTACTCAGTGGGGAGACCATTGTATGCCAAATTTAATTTAACACTCCATTCAAGGAAATCCCAATATCCTGGTTCCTTATCTTTTGGGAAAAAGGGAGGTCCCAGAAACAAGGCCAAAATTATGAGTCTCATCAGCAACTTCAGTGGCCCAGGGCAGAGCTTTGCTGAATGTAATCCTCAGTGTCCTCGTTTTTGTGGTCAGTGAAACCTGAGAACACATGGGGCAGTAGGATGAAGTTCAATTCCCTATTCATAGTCCTACCCTCAGTTTAGAGAGAAACAGGTGTAGAGAAATAAGGATGGAGACCGACAACTATGCAATAGAGAAGTGATGCGTATGAGACAGAGAGGGACAGAGAGGGCCACAGAAACAGAGAGGAGGAGATCATGGCAGAAAGAGGCAGTTTGTTAAGAGAATGAACCTGACACAGTAGAGGAAGGCAGGAGGGGAATGATGTGAAGTAGGAATGAAAAGGAGAGAAAGTGGAGGAGGAGGAGGAGGAGGAGAAGGAGGAGGAGAATGAGGAGGAGGAGGAGGAGAAGGCTGCTTGAGGGGAGAGGAAGAGGAGAATGGGAAAATGGAGGAAGAAGAGGGAGAGAAACAGAATAAGAAATATAGGAAATAGAGAATGGCATAAGTAGAAAGGAAAACACCAAACCAACAATTCACAAGGTTCTTTAAAGGGAAATGAAAAATTTTATAGGGCAGTAGAAATAGTAAGAATAGACAAGTTTGAATGAAAAAAGTGAAAAGAAGAAAAATTTAAAATGAACATAAAAGAGTGCTTGTCATGTATATTTAAAAACAACTTTGTCTGGACAGTAAGAAAGACAAACTGAGTTTAAAACAAATATTAGATGAAGATAGGTACAGTGACCCATACCTGTAACACCAATGGCTCAGGAGACTGAGTCAGGAGGATAGCAAGTTCAAAGCCAGCCTCAGCCACTTAACAAAGCCCCTAAGCAACTTTGCAAAACCCTGTCTCAAAGTGAATTAAATAAACAAGTAAACAAATGGCTGGGGAGATATTGTTGGTTGAGTGCACAAAAAGGAAAAAAAAAAGAAGAATGTTAGAGCCAAGGAGATGTCAAAAGGTGTCCAAACAGACAAACAGACTGTCTTTGGAGCGGGAAAGTTGTGCCAAGTGGGAGATAAAACAGAAATTAGCCTGTTCTGGAAAAATCTGGGTCAAGAGCCAGTTCCAGAAAATTCATCCCAGATACCTGCCCTGAGTTCTTCTAAGGCCATACCTCCTGACATCTGGGTATGTCAAAAGAACATGGACCCCATGCCTGTTATATCCACACAGGTGCCACTTTGCAGCCAATTAAAAGTCACAGGGTATGCCTGGGAACCCGTCCTCAACTCAACCTTCCTGAGGTTGTCAATTTGCAGATGAGAAGTGCAGGGGAGGTTCTCTGTGTCTCTGCTTGATTTTTCAAGATGTCTTTGTTCTTGATCCTTTCCAAGCCTATGGTCTTTAAACAAGTGGGGGTTCCAAACACCTCTGATAATCTGGTGGATACCATAGAATCCCTGCTCATGTGCATTGGTTCCATTCACAACTTTACAAACTTTTTTTTTTTTATGCTGGGGGTAAGGTGGGGATTCTCAAAGTTACTAGATTTCAGGCTGAAACCAGAAGTTAACTCAGAGAAACACACACCCATGTTCCCAGAAGCAAAACAAAACAATAACTACAATTATAGGACTGTTTTTTAAGAGAGAGAGAGAAAGAGAAAATCAGTTTTATTTATTTTTTCATCTGACCTTTGTTTCTCCAACATTTAGTTGTGTATGTGGTGCTGGGGTTCAAATCTGGGTCCTTGAGCATGCCAGGCAAGTGCTGTAACCAATGAGCCACTGTTCCAGCCCCAAATGTATGTTTCTTATCAGGACCTACATGTTAGTCTAAGAGTTCTACAAATACTAACTTCATCCTAACAGCAGTCCTGTATAATCGGTACTATTCTTATATGAGAAATGAAGAACACTAACAAGATGAGATGTGTGTCGGTGTGTGTAGATAAGGCACACACCCAAGCACACAAGTGGGTCCTTATCTCCTATTGGGTCACTGAACCTTTGGTAATAGAACAAAAGCTACGTTATCTTCCCATCAAAATGCAAATGGAATATCCACCCAGAGATCTGCACCTGGTTTCAGATTTGGGGACTCCCTAAGGATCCACACAGAATTACAGGTCAAAGGTTAAGGCCATGAAAATCCCTTGCAAAGCAAAGGTGCCTGGGCTCAGGGATGTGGCAGGGCAAAGCATGTGCACAGCCCTGTGCCCACATTTTGTTCCTCTGTGCCCACAGGAAAGCGCATTTGTCTCGGTGAAGGCATCGCCCGCAATGAACTGTTCCTCTTCTTCACCACCATCCTCCAGAACTTCTCTGTGGCCAGCCCTGTGGCTCCTGAGAACATCGACCTCACTCCCCGGGAGAGTGGTGTGGGCATAGTACCCCCAACATACCAGATCTCCTTCCAGTCCCGCTGAGTGGGATGAGGGACGAGGACCAAAGGATTCCAGGGTCATCAAGGATTTCTACCTCTGTAGAAAATGGTGCCTGATTCCCTCCACATTTTCCTGCTTCTGAGAACCAGCATCTTGTGTCCTTGTTTGCAACAAAATGGGAATGTCCTTTGTGTATTCTCACTTCCTTCCAACATGCTGTAGCTAATCCAAGATTCTCAGGTGTACTCCTTTCCTCTATTAAACAATAGAATTACAGAAATTATAAGTGACTCAAAAATAATCAATCCTATTTCTTGGTGTATATATATATATATAAACTGGGGTTAAAAAGGGAAATTTATCTCTAGGTTTTTCTGCAGTTCTGCTTTCAGGACACAGTTTATGCTGAATAAATTCTCCCTAGCTCAGAACAACTACATTTCCCATTTATCAACTCTGTGCTCCAGACTTTGCTTTGAAGGTCTTTGCTTATGACCTTTCTTGACTTCTACCCAACCAGTGACCCCTGTGGTGTGTGTTGTGAAAATTCCCATTTTACAGAGTAGTAACAGAGGCCAGGCAAGAGCATCCTTATCGGAGGTCACAGTGCTAGTGAGTGAAGAAGACAGATTACAATCTGGCTCTAAAACCCAAACCTTCTCCACATGTATTCCTCCCCACACATGTACATTTATACTGAGGTAAAATTCATATAACATAAGAATGACCACTTTTTTTGAAAGAGAGAATATATCTCTATTAAGATTTTTCATTTGGCTTTCATTGCTCTGACACTTTGTTGTGTATGTGGTGCTTAGGTCGTCCCTGCGCATGCAAGGCAAGTGCCAAAAATGCTAAGCCAGCACTCCAGCCCAAGACTTACTTTTTTTTATTAGATGAATATGGGGAAACATTATCAAACATTCAAGAACAAATGTATGTATACTTAGTTATCCAGGGCTAATGCCATGTCATGGATGCCCAGGTTGGGTTCCCCATGTTGCTGTTTCCCCCAAAAGAACCCCTGAGTTTAATGGATATCTCGTGGAGGTCAGAGATCTCCTTCTGAGATGATTCCCCCATATTCCCACCCTCCAGCCTCCTAGGTATTCTTCCTAAGCCTTCTCCCCACCCTGTCCCCCACCCTACGCCTCCAAGTAACCTAGGGAGTCAACTCCCTGTTGCATTAAGAATCATACAATTTGAAATTATTATTAGATTAGCCATCTAACATAGTGCTTCCTGATATATTCTAGCTTCCACAGATGAGAGAAACCTTTCGGCCCTTGAGTCTCTGAGATTGGGATACTTCACCTTGCATAATTCTTTCCATCTCCATCCATTTGATTTCAAAAGCCATAATATCATCTTTTCTATTGTCCAAGTAGTATTATGTATGTAGTACTACATATGTATATATGTACCAAAGTTTTTGTATCCACTCATCGAGTGAGGGGCCTCTGGGTTGGTTTCATAGTCTAGCTATGGTATATTGAGTTGCTACAAACATTGAAGAAGCCACATCACTGTAATATGCTGATTGTAACTCTTTTGGGAAAATACCCAGGAGTGGGATAGCTGGGTCATAAGGTGGTTCCATCCTTAATTTTTTGAGGAAGGAATGACCATTTTAAAGTGTAGAATTTAGTGCCATTTTAGTTCATTCACAATGGTGTACCACTACCAACACCTCATTCCAGACATTTGTCACTTGTACCAAAGCCCTAAAACTATTAAATAGCCACCCCTCAATCCACTTCACCAGGCCCTGCAAACACCAGTTTCATTTCTGTCTCTATGAATTTGCCTATTCTGGCTGTTTCACATAAATGGAACCATGCCATATGTCATCATTTGTGTCTGATTCTTTTACTTCACACAGTACCTTGAGGTCTCTCCACATTGTGATCACAGTCACACACCACCATCGTCCCCCCTTGTTCTCATTTTTAGCTGCCTTTCCCTGCTGCTTCTCTCTATGAAAGGGCCTCCTCAGTCCACATGCCCTGAGCAATTCATTTCCATAATTGCATCTTGGGATTCCCTGATACTTATTTTATACCATCTAAAATCAAATAAACACCAAGAGCCTAACCTCCTGAGTCAGGAGTTCAAATTCCCACCATTTTGCCTGTGACTTATTGTCAGGTCCCAGGCATCTTCTCAGAAGGACTTTTGGTGAGAACTTTTCCTTTACTTGATGTCCAACTCTGTGAAAGGCCTTGTCTTGTTCACTGCTGTATTCTGAGCACCCCTAGAGTAGTGAGTGGTCTATGACAAGTGTTCAAAATATTTGGTTAGGTATGCATGAATAATTGAATAAAAGTCATAATCAGCCACCCCTTACACTCACCAAAGATGGAAGCAGACCTTTTCCATCAGAACATGTCACCTCCATAGGGCACTTTCTTTTAATACTGAGAATAAATTCTTGCCACCAAATGGCACAGGCAGGCCCCCATTCTGCCTGCCAACACTCTTAATCTCTCATGCTGGAATGCCATTCACTGACAAAAATTGCTGGGAGCCACTTAGCAATGGAACTACTTGAAACCAGCCTGGTCACATCCCACCTGTTGGCATGTCCTTGAGGGACAGGATGTGCATTCAAGGATTTTCCTCATGGAGATGTCTCCAGCCAGTCAGTGGCCAATGGGAAGGTGGCTCTTGGACTGAACACTGAGAACTGAATATGTGGCCTCCACAGTACCTGCCTCCCATGTAGGCCCTGAAGAGTTACTAGGAGCTCTGCCAAGGTAGATTCCTGGCAAATCCTCCTCCACCCTCCTCTTGCCTTGCAAGAAAGAAATAGTAGATTGTCCCGGTCCAGCTGGACCTGAGGGATGGGCTGAGAATAAGAAAGAACACAGGCAGGAGATCCAGGTGGAGTTGTCTCATTTTATTCAGACTCTACATTTCCTTTTATAATCCTAAGGGAGTTACCAGGAGTAATGCAGATTTTGAGTAGAGACAAAAAACTAGGGTACAGACAAAAACTAGGGAGTAACCTGTCATTAAGACATTTTAACCCACCCTAATCTTTAACAAAGCATGCCCTAGCAGCCCTTCCAGAAGGAGCTTATGCAAACAGTCATAAGATCACTCTAGCGCTGCTGATGAAATGGAGTGAAGGTCAAACCCCAATAATTGTCACAAGATCACTCTAGGGCAGCTGATGAAATGGAATGAAGGTCAGACCCCAAGAGCAGATGGACAGCAGAGAGAGATCAGTGTCTCCCTTTGGTTTCTCACTCTTCATTATAGTCATTAGCCTCTTTTTACTCTGTATCTGGTGCCACCACACCTCCAAGGGCCACCTGCCTCCCAGACCCTGACCTCTGCTCTTCCTGGGAAACATTTTTCAAATAAACCCTAAAGGATTTCTCATGTCCTTCCTTGAAGTGAGATCAGAGTGGAAATAAGAAGGGAGGGATAGGTAAAAGGGAAACACCTCAGGGCTATAGGGGTGGCTCAGCAGTTATGGTGCTAACCTGGCATGTGCCAGTATGCAGGTTCAAACCCCAGCACCATGTAAACAACAAAGTGTTGGAGGAACAAAGTCACACAAAAATCTAAATAAAAGTTGCTACTCTCCGCCTACTTCTCTCTCCTCCTCTTTCCTAAAAAAGAAAAAAAGAAAGAAAGAAAGAAAGAAAGAAGTATCCTTGAGATAACAACCTACTTTCGTCTCCTAGTTCAGTCCCTGTAATTTTGAAATATTTTCATTAGTAAATCATTGTTACACATTATAGCAGGATTGATTTGACATAAGCATACATTTATGAAATATAATTTTCTCCATTTCAATCCCCATTACTTTCCTGAAAGTTAAATATCATTCAACATTAAAGAACAAACTTATCACATAGCAAAGGAAACAATTATGAGTGTGAAGACACAACCTGCAGAAAGAGAGAAAATCTCTACTAGTTATCTTTTGACAGAGGAATAATCTCCAGAATATATAAAAATCTTACTGCCAACCTTCCCCAATCCCAGATTCCCAAACTCCCAAACCAATCAATCAATAAGTGGGCAAATGAACTTAACAGATATTTCTCTAAAGAAGAAATACAAAAGGGAATAAAATTGTGAAAAAAATGTTAAGAATCATTAGCAATTAGGGAAATTCAAGTCAAAACTACAATAAGATTTCACCTCACTCTATTCAGAATGGCAACCATCAAGAATATGAATAATAATAAATGCTGCATAGGATTCAAGAAAAAGGAAGAATTACACTGTTTGGATTGTAAATTAGTACAATTACTATGGAAATCTGTATGGTGGTTCCTCAAAAGACTATACTACTCCTTGGTTTTTACCCTAATGAATTAAAGTCAGCATAATACAGTGATACATGCATACCTATGTTTTTTTTAAAAGAGAGAGGGACAGTGAGAGAGACAGAGAAAGAGAGAAACAACTTTATTTAGTTTTTTCACATTGCTTTCATTGCTCCAACACTTAGCTGTGTACTTGGTGCTGGGGTTTGAACTCGGGTCCTCGTGCTTGCCAAGCAAGCGAGGAAACCGCTGAGCAACCGCTCCAGCCCCACACCTATGTTTATAGCAGCAAACTGCACAATAGAAAAACTATGGAACCATTCAACATGTCTGTCAATAGATCAATGGATGAAGAAAATGTGGTGTACATACACAATGGAGTTTTATTTAGCCTCAAAGAAGAATGAAATTATTTCATTTGCTGGTGAATGGATGGAATTAGAAAACATCATGCTAAGTGAAATAAGCCAAACAGTTGCCAAGGGTCGTATGATTTCTCTCATATCTGGAAGCTGGAGGGGAAAAAAAGGAAAAATGGAAGGTATATTTGTGTGATCTCATGAAAATAGAAGGGAGACCAATAGGGTAGAGGGAAGGGATGGGGAAGGAGGAGAGGAGGGAAAGGTAAGGTACAGGGGAGTGAATTTGAACAAATCATACTGTTGTATTATGTGCTTGTACAAATAGGTACCACTGAATCTCACTATTATGCATGACATGAATGAAAAGGAAAAGTCTTGAAAAAGAGAAACACATTACCAAATGCTTGGCCCACATTTTGATATTATCTGAAGACCATCAGTTGTCCTGTGTTCTGTAAATCTGGGGAAAAGTTACTGATTATTGTTTAAATGAGTGTCTTTTCCCAGCACTGTATAACTTGCACTTAATCATTAAAATACAAAAGTACTTTTTGCCAGAGAATAGAAAGGCACAGTGAAAGGTTATAGTTTTATCCCATGAAATGGCTCTAGTCAGAGCTATCATCTATCTACAGCCAAAGTAATAAATATATGGTCTCTAAAATTACTTACTATTGAGTGAACTCAAAGCAACTAAAACAAGTAAAGTTAGAGAGCTTTTTTAGGCTTTTCTGTGGATACATAGTCTGGTTACATAGTCAATTCTCCAAAAAGATGTTAGAACACTTAATGTGTATGAACCTATAATGGAGCTTCAAAACACATGTGAAGAGAAATAAAAAAAAGCTCCATGTCTATACTGCCACAGTGTCTAACTTTCCACTTTTGACAGGATCAGTGGATGGTTTAATCAGTGGGAGTATAACCCATCCTTCAATTGTATCTGTCAATGTTTATAGGATATTTCCTCTAAAGACATTAGAATACACATTCTTTGTCATCTGACATGAATTATTTTCCAAGATAGACTCCACTATGGACTTCAAAATGCCCATCAACAACTTAAAAATAATGTATACAAAACTCATATTGAGAAGTTACATGATGTGGAACAAGTCATGCTCACATGCAAACATAATTTTTCCCAGTTACTCATTCACCCAGCATTTAATAAGCACATAAACATACAAAGTGTTTTCTTAATCTAGTTTCACACCTGGGGAAAACAACAGGAGTTAGGGGATATGAAGAGTGAGAATGACCTCAGAGTATTTCCTTGGGATTCATTTCTCTATTACTTGAGTGGAATATTAAGCCTTAAATAAACATAAGTAACTAAAGCAACATGTTCCCTGTCCCTGATGATGCCCATATCCAGGAAACTGGAATCTAAATTATCAGATTTCTGCATATCTCAGTTCCCAGAACCTACTTAAGCCAAATTTGGTAAATCTAGTGTCTTGGATAGAAAATTTCTCAAAAAACAGAAACAAAACAAAACAGAAATAACAACAAAAACAAACAAACAAACAAAAAATCCCCCCCCCAAAAAAAACAAACAGAAGAGAACTTCTGCTAGGTTCCATACTGATACCTTTCCCGAGGAACCTGCTACAAGTGTATGAAGCCTCCTTTATTTTCTATGAAGGTGATTTTGTCTACCTACTCTCATAGACAGCCACCACGCACACCTATAGTAGAAAACATGTAGACACTTGCCACACAGACACTTGGGAAAACAAACAGTCAAAACATTTGGATCGAATTCTTCTATCCCAAAGTATTCATCTCTTTTAAACAAACCCTCCTAGAATTCTGGGACATACATCTGTAAATCTCAGAACTCTGGAGTCAAAATAAGTGAAATTCTTAAACTCAATGACTCTAGTACTTTTAATCTTTGAACTTCGAGACTCAATAATGTGATATTTCAGTATTTGAGGATTTAGCAATTATATAGAGAAAAGGACCTTTGAGTTCTAATGTAAGTCTGTCCTTTTACACCTGAGAACTCTCAGGCTTGGGGAAGGGATATTCTTCCTGGATCATAGGTGTACATGATTTTCTGCTTATAGTTCTTCCGAGCCAAGGTCTTACATAGAATCTCCCTGAACTCTACAACTTCTAAAATCCTTGATTGGTGTATTGGTTTCCTTCAACCAGGTCCTTCCACAGTGTTTTACTGCACACTCAGGGAGATGTATGACTCTGTATTCATAGTGTATGCGGGTCGCCAGTTAGTAGGTGTCATATACTGACATGCATGCATACCCTGTTACACCAACCAAGCAATAAATAATGAAAAGTTTGTAATGCATATTCTATGTCCAAGGTGCCCTTACAAGTACTCAATATTGATTGTCTCCTAATCTCTTTTAGAGAGGTATCAGTATTTCACTAAATTTGCAAATATCTAAATGGAATGTAACAAAGGTTAAGTTTTGTTACACAATATGCAGCAGAAGCATTTCTTTTACCTCAGGGCCTAAGCTTTCAAAATTACCTCCTGTGTGATTCTGCTTTAACTCTTAATGCATCAGC
>PVKS010010809.1:0-58786 GCA_004027875.1 Aplodontia rufa
TGTATGAAATCCTAAAACTCCTGTGTCATCAGACCGAAGTGAGGAAAGATTAATATTTCCATTCTAAGTAGTCATCCTGAAAGCCATGTCAGGTAAATAGTGCAACTTTTTCTCCAGAGTCTTATGGAGCAACTATTTGGGAGTTTTTTGAAGTCCAATCATATACCACATAAGAATTCCTTCTTTATTTGCTGTTAATCCCTGAGATTGCTTTTTGTTGGTTGGTTGGTTGGTTGGTTGGGTAGGGGTGTGTGTGTGTGTGTGTGTGTGTGTGTGTGTGTGTGTGTGTGTATGGTTGATTCTTGGTGGCATTAGTTTGTTTAGTTTTATCAAAACCTTAATCAAAATGTTATTCAACATGTACTAGGATAGCTATTAAGAAAAACTACAGGAGGGCTGGAGTGGTGGCTCAGTGGTTACAGCGCTTACCTGGGGTATGCACAAGTACACAGTTTCAAACTCCAGCACAACTAAGTGTCAGAGCAACAAAAGCCATGTGAAAAACTCAATAAAAATTGATTCTGTTTCCCTCACTGTCCTCCTTAAAAAAAAAAAAAAAACCAACAACAAAACTACAGGGCCTGGAGCTATGGCTCAGCAGTAGAGCACTTACTTACCTGGCATGCTTGAGGACCCAGGTTTGAACCCCAGCACCATATACACAATCAGCTGTTAGAAAAACTGAATCCAGAGGAAAAAAATAAATAAAATGGATTCTCTCCCTCACTCCCTCTTTCTTAAAAAAAAAAAAAAAAGTATTGGTGAGGATGTGGAAAAACTGGAATCCTTACACTTTGCCAGTAAGAATGTAAAAATATGTAAAATGGTGCTACCACTTCTACCACTTTGAAAAACAGTGTAGCAAATCTTCAAAAAGTTAAACAGAGTTTGTGTAAGACCGGGTAAGTCCATTCCTGGGTGTATTACGGGACAAGTCCATTCCTGCATATATTGCCAAGTGAAATGAGAACTAACACACATGTCCAAGCAGAAGCTTGTGCATACAATTCATAATAGCCAAACTATAGAACCAGGCTAGGTGTCCATCAATGGATGAATGGATAAAGAAAATATAGAGTATATGCACAATGGAGTTTTATTCAGTCATACAGAAAAATGAAATGATGTCATTAACAGGAAAATGGATGGAACTGGAGACCATCATGTTAAGTGAAATAAGTCAGACTCAGAAGGTTAAGGGTAATGTGTGTTTCTCTCATATGCAGAAGCTAGAGAGGAAAAAGAAGAACAAGGATGTGGTGTGGATCTCCTAAAATTCAAAGGGAGATCAGTAAAGGAAAGGAACTAAGGAGCGGGAGACAAGGAGGGAGGGGGCAGATGCTGGGAGTGAATTATATCATGTAATATGTATATATAACATATGTATGAATAGGTCACAACAAATCCCATCAATGTGTACAACTAAAATGCATCAGTAGAAAATATGGGGAAAAACATGTGCACAGATATTTGTAACAACATTATTTATAATAACCAAAACATGGAAACAACCCAATGTCCATCAACTGATGAATCAATAAATAAAGTTTGGTATAAACATAAAATGGAAAAATATTTGGTAATAAAAAGAAAT
This sequence comes from Aplodontia rufa, assembly GCA_004027875.1. NCBI lineage: Eukaryota > Metazoa > Chordata > Mammalia > Rodentia > Aplodontiidae > Aplodontia > Aplodontia rufa. The sequence goes on from PVKS010010809.1 coordinate 1,595, forward strand.
ACAGTACTGTCACATGCTACAACATGGATCAATCTGGAAAACATTTTGCTAAGTGAAACAGCCACAAAAGGTCATGCGTGCATGTTTCTTTTATATGAAATGTCCAAAATAGGCAAATCCATAGAAGCATAAAGTAGATTAGTGGTTGCTAGGGGATAGAAGGAATGGAAAACAGGGAGTGGTTGCTAATGGACATAGGATTTCTTTTTGGAATGATGAAAATGTTCTGGATTTAGATAGTGGTGGTTGCATGACACTACACTAGAAGCCACTGAATTCATTACACACTTAAAAAATTTTAGTCAACAAAGATGTGAATGCAGAGATGTGAATGTGATTGTCTGCAGCATTTTTTTATTATAACTCAAACTAGAAACAAGCCAAATGTCCAGCAAGGAGTGAATGGATAAACAAAATGTACACACAACTAAATGTTATTCAGCAAAATACTGATACTTATTACAACAGGGAGGAAACTCAAAAACGTAAAACTAAGGGAAAGTAGCCACACATTGTGTGATTCCATTCATACGAAATGCCCAGAAAAGGCAAACTTACAGGGATGGAAATAAGATTGTCCGTTGTCTAGAGCAGAGTAGGAGGGGGAGCTAGCTGTAAATGGGGATGGGGAGATTTCTAGGGTGATGAAAATATCCTGAGACTGGATTTTGGTGGTGGTTGTACAACTCTATAATTCATTAGAAATCATAGCTATTTAAATGGAGGAAGTTTATGGTATATAAGTTACACCTCAATAAAGCTGTTAAAAATAAAAACTTCATCAACAAACTTGTTTATGAATGTCCCTCAGACATTCTCAAAATTCTTTACTGTAAGTATGAACATTTCCCACATGCCAGAGGGTCTGAGTGGAGGAGGAGTTACAAAAATGTTATGAGCGATGATTTCAGTTCTCAGGAAACTGAAGTGAAGGCAGCGGCCCTGGCCCTGGCTGGGATGTGCACCTCAGGAGCAGTCAGATCCCTGCGCTGATAGCCTGGGGTAGACACTTGCTGAGGGCCCTGCGTGGCCTCTGGGAAGCTTGTGAGTGGGCAAGGACGACATGACCAGGGGAACCTCAAGACGGTTCCCAAGTCACAGAGACAAAGATACCCTGCCTTTCATAATGGAAGTGTCTCTTAATTAAACACGATTACACAAAATGAGCATGGACTTCATTCAGAGCCCGTTTGACTATTTCTAACCCAGAAGATGCTGCGATTCATCTCATTTCAAACACACACACCTTTATACAAACACACCTCTTGTGCTCAGTATGAACTGAAATTTATCTACCCATGGACAATCATAGGGCATGAGGGTGTGGCCGTGTGCTCTTGTGCCAGACTACTTGAGTGTGAATCTTGGCTCTACTGTTTATTAGTTATGGCCTTGGGCAAAGTATTACCTCTTTATGCCTCAGTCTCTTCATCTGTAAAACAGATGACATAAGATTTTTGTCATGATTATTTTTTTTCCTGCATTACTGGGAAATTGAACTCTGTCAATTGACGCTTCACCACCGAGCTATATCCTTAGCCCATTTTTATTTTTTTTATTTTGAGACAGAGACTTCTTAAATTGAGGAGACTGTCCTTGAATTTGTGATCCTCCTGCCTTAGCCTCCTAATGTTAATGGATTTAAGGTATTTAAAATATTACCAGGCACAAAGTAGGTGCCCCATATGTATCAATCATATGCAGGCCCTGGTTCCAACAGGTACCAGTCTTGAGACCAGGGGAGTCATTTTATCTTTCAGATTTTAATGTGGTCACATGTAAAATAGTAGTAACTCTGCACTGCTTGCTTCTCAGGATTGTTGTGAAAGTCTCATAAAATAATGTGTGGATAGTGCCTGGAAAGCAGCAGCCCCTTTTGCTTATCTCGAGGGGACATAAACGATTGGGAAATGTTGTGGTTGTCATGCTTCTTGTCATGTATTGTCCTTGTATGATTCCTTGCAAGTCAAATCTCAGCTTACCTATTGCTTCTGGCCTCTTCCCTCCTGGTATTTGTTAGGTGGCACATCTACATCCCCTAAACATACTGTACCTGACTCTATCATTGCAGATATGTATTTTATCATGACTGGCTTGCTTGTCTGGTTTTGAGATCCTCACAGACAAGGACACTCTGTCTTGCTCAAACTTGTGTCCTCAGTGCTCATCATGGTGCCCAGAGTGCAGATCCTGCTCCACAGACACGATTTGAACGAGTAAGCGATGAACACATTAAACTCATAATTCTCCTTTAGGACAATAGAAACATAGTTACATTCAATACCATAAGACCAAAAAAGGAAAATTATCAGACCATATATATCATACACAAAAAATATTATACACACACACACACACACACATACACACACACACACGAAGTAATGTGCCCATAGAGCAAACCTGCATTGATGTATAGCACATGAACAACTATGGGAGGTTTTCTGTTAGTTTAAATGTTCCATTGACTAAACATCTTTATGCACTTTTTCTAAAATCCATATTCCTCTTATTCTACTCAAAGACAGGGCTTGAAATATTTCTCTTCTTATATCACCAACGTACCCTTTGTTTTGGATTGTTCCCACTGGTATATGAAGAGGCTGCAATATCCCTAGTCTTCATAAAATTTAAAAATTAAGAGTTTAAAAACTCCTTTGACCCCATGACTCCATCTAGCAATTGCTGTTTGTCTAGCAATTTGTCTGTTTCCATTAGAGCAGAACCCTCAAAATAACCGTCTATGCCCCCTTTCCTGTCCTCCTGTTTCCTAACCTCCAAAATGCATCTTGTCAAGGTTGCCATGCACTTCTTTGCTCCCTCATCCAGTGGCCAGCCCCCAGTCCTCACTCCATGTGGCCCATTAGCATCATTGGATGGAGTTGGTTACTCCCTCCTCCAGGGAACAGCTCTTCCCTGGGCTTCAAGAACCCTGCACTCTTCTTGCTTCCTTTCTTCTTCTCTGGCTATATTGTTGTTCCTTTCCTGGTTCCTCCTCATTGTGGTGGTCTCCAAATGCTGGGGTGTTCTTGGCTTAGTCCACAGACCTGTTGTCCATCTGCACTAATGACCTCAGGCCCTCTGGGTCCTCCCTTCCTATCTTCTCTGCAGAGCATTCCCTTGATGATCTCATCCATGTTCTTGGTACAAACCATCTACATACCGTTGCTGCCTGGCTCACACCTTTCACCTGAACTCCAGATTCTAAGAGCCCACTTTCCACTGGACAAATCCACTCCAGTGAAGTTTCCAGAAGTTCTCATAGAGACCATGTTCAAACCTGAAGGGGTGCAAACTTAATTTACTCAACTTGTTTAATTTCACTGGCTACTTACTTAGCTCTCTAGCTCATCTTGTCTTATTCCCCTTGCCCTACTCCACTCTGCTGTCTCCCAAATACGCAAGGCATGCTTCTAACCCAGAACCTCTTCATGTGCACTTCTCTCTTCCTTGGAACATTACTGTCTATCCACACTGCCTGCCTCCCCAGCTCCTTCAGGGTTTGTTCCTCTCTTTTTAGTGAGGTTTGCCCTGACTACCTATTAAAAATAACAAGCAGCCCTACCTCAAGCCCTGCTGAAGCTCCCTTCCTGTCTTACTTTTCTCCATAGCACATGTCAGCATCTCACTGTTTATTTGCCTATTATCTGTCCCCCTTCGCTAGCTTATAAGCTCTGTAAGAGCAGAGATTTTCATCAGTTTTGTTAGCTGCTTTAACCCCAATGTTCAGAGTAGCGCCTGGCACATAATAGGCATCAGCAAATATTGTTTGACCGCAGGGACCCTAAACAGTATGTGTGGTGCGAAGTGTGAGATTCCTCATGTGTCCTGGGGTCACCGACATCTAGCCAGTCTTTCCTGGCCACCCCTCTCTTCTTTCAGTCTCATCCAAGCTGACTTTTTCCTTTCTTCTCTTCACTACTCCTGGTCCTCGGCACATTTTTATTGCTGGATTCTTCGCAATTCTAAGGTGGTTATACTTCGTCTGCTGTCCTTCCCAGGCTGTTGGCTCCTTAAGGCTGTGACTGTTCCATCTATTTCTTAAATCCCCACTATTTTGAACAGCGTCTGGAACTTGGGCACCAGCGAAATGTCAGCCAGAATGGACTGCCAGTACATAAGAGAGTAGGTGCGGATAGGAGTGTGGCACACAGGGATGACTGATTTAATCTGTTGTTCCACTGTGTGTGGTGAATGTCACCATACCGTTCCCTTGGCTTGCTGAATCATAGGCAGAGGATGTCTAATGACCACGTTAAGTCCTCAGGGACTGGTGAAGCACAAGCAAGTGCCCCTGCACCTTCTGCACCGGCTACACTGTGCAGGCTCCCAGGGCCCCAGATTGCAGGGAAGAGCAGAGGCTCAGCGGCTCCTGGCCCCTCCCCTTTGCCGCCTCCGCTTGTTTGCAACGCCTGCCCTCACCATCCAGGGCCACTGTCAGACTGTCCCATCAGGTGCTGCTCCCCCTCTTCACTTAAGGAACCCCTAGACTCTGCCCTAAGTCCCTTTCCCTTCTCACAGGCTCTTCTTTCAATGGTCTCATTCGTTCCTCCAGCTATACCTGTGAGAATCTCACCAAATCTATAATTTTAGAGAGAATTTAGAACTGCTGAGTATGAAGTACTTTCTCCATAACCTAAGATCTGATTTCCCAAACTCAGCATTTGCACACAATCTTCACAATTTCCACCACATCAATCTATTACTTGTGTTATTTATCTAAATATCTACCTATATTTAAATATCTACCTGTATATCTATTTGTTCTAAAAATTGCCATGCTCTTTTTAGTTGAAGAATTATTATCAGTGAAATCAACAGTTTGTTGTGCAACATTTAAATACATTAAAATAAATACAAAACAGTAAAAAAGTAACTTTAAAGTTTCTTCCTAAACTCATATCACTGACCATCCTTTGAGGTTCTTGGACTTCACACAGCATTTTCACTTTGCCTAGAACCAAATAGCTTAACAGCACATCCAAGGCTACAGTTGCAGCTGACAGAGGGGCCTGGACCCTGACTTGCACCCCACTGTGACCTTCAGTCCAGTCAGTTCCTTCTCCACAGTGGGACACTAGCTCACTTCTCCTTAAACACCCCAGCAGCTGAGCAGATTCAGATCTCCAAGCAACTCATTTCTCCCCCTCTCAAAAGCTGTTCCTTCTCTTGACTTCCATCGTATTTCTCCCAGACTCCAGGCACCTTTGATCCTTGAACCCCCACAGCCAAGTTGCTGTGGATCTTGTCCCTTTTACTTCCTGGTTATCTGAGCTGTCAGTGACAAGGTTTCACTGGTGATGCCAAATGGCAGCCGCCTGTCTCACCTCAGAGTTCCCTTAGTGTTCTCTGTGTTTAAACTTGTGGCATTATTACAAACTATCTCTCAGAGCTGTTCTTTCCTGTGACATGAGATGTGTCTTATCTGTAAAAAAATTTTTGGGTGGGGGGAGTGATTTAATTATCTTTGAACCTTCACATTTTCTGCATAGGAATGCTTGAATGAGTGACCAAATGAGTAAACAAATCAATAGAGGGGAAGGATGGATAGTTTATGATAAACTCAGGGCAGATGCAGCATGGGAGTTATGATTTTAAAATCATTCTTTGGTTAACATGTATGTTGCTGATTCTTTTTAGAAAACTTAAATAAGTTCTCTGCTTCCTGGCTGTCACGTCTTGATCTGCTTTCCTCTGTCAAGCCCTTCTGCCATGACATTCTACCTCACCTGGGGTCCACAGTTATGGAGTTGGTGGACCAAGGACTGAAACTCTGAAATCATGAGCCAAAACAAACTTTTCCTCCTCTAAGTTGTTTTGTTTTTTTTTTTTTTTTGGGTATATAGGTCACAATGACTCAAACTTGACTAAAACAGAGCAGTTGATAAGGAAACTGACATAGGTAGATGTAATCCTTTGGGGTCCATGCCTTGATCCCAGGCTTCCAGCTATGAGAACACCCCCAGGTCCTATCCTGGAAGGGTTGGGAACCTGCTCAAGAAAGACTGATGAATTCAAGTACTGAGTGTATGAAGAAATGATGAAGAAAAATGAAACATTTATGAAAAATACCTTTTGAGAGGTTTTTTTCTTTTTAAGGAAAAATTGATTTTTGAAATCTTGCACAGACAAATTATACCAAGAACATTTTTATTTGATATAGGGTAGATATATAACAGTCTCCAAGAATTTTGCAGATTAACATCTTATCAACAATTTGGAACCTGTACATATCACAGGTTCTTTAAAATACAGGTTTTTTAAAAACAATTTTTAAAACATCAGGTGATCTCAACTGTGAAAATTTCTGCTTTTCTATACTTCTGAAAATGATCTGCGAATAATTACATGGTTTTTTTTTTTAGATAGAGGGACTGTGTGTGTGTGTGTGTGTGTGTGTGTGAGAGAGAGAGAGAGAGAGAGAGAGAGAATCAATTTTAGTTTTTCATATGATTTTCATTGCTCTGACACTTTGTTGTGTACCTTGCGCTAGAGTTTGAACCTGGGTCCTTGCGTGTGCCAGACAAGCATTGTAACCACTGAGCCACCACTCCAGCCCCAGATGTTAAATTTTTTTAATATGGATATATAAAATCCAGCTGAGCTAGAGTTGTTGATAATGAAGACTCCACTTGGAGAAAGCCTTTTCCAGATCAAAAACAGTGGCCTAAATATACTAACCATCAAGAGCTGTTGAAAATCATAAAATTGTCCATTAAGTTTCTACTAAATGAAATACGTAAGCATCACACATTTCCTACATAAAAGAATGAAATAATGAAACTATAATTTGTTAATCAACAATTAATCTGTTTGAAGTATGAGCAGGAGAATAATTAATATGTTAATTATTCTTTCAGGCTATTGACACTGCCAGCATTCAGCTTTTAACTCCAGCATGTATACTCTTATGGTAGAAAAAGTCTAAATATATAATAGTGTGGTTATGACACATTATTTACACACTAGTAAGTTGGAGAGCTCTAGGATTATTTTCTTTAATGCTCTTGTCAACTAAAACACCAGTTCCTTATCTCTTGGCCCAATTAAAAATGTTTGTAATTTTTAATATACCATTAAGAATCAAGTTTGTTACCTTCAATGTGTTGTCTTCCCTGGTTCCTGGGGAACAATCTAGATATGGTAGCCACGGTTTGGAACTGGAAAGTGCCCCAAAGGTTCATGAGTTGAAGACTTGGTCCCTACTACCTGAATGTTCAGAAGTGGGGTTTTGGGGGAAGTGATCAGATCATGAGGGTTCTGACCTCATAAGTGGATTAGTAATTTGATGGTATTACTAGGAGCTGGTGGAAACTGTTGGAGGAAATGCATCACTAGGGCAGTGCCCTGGAAGGGTGTGTGTTGTCTCTGGCACCTTGCACATGCTCTTTCTCTTGGTGGTTTTTGGCTTCTCTTTCTCTTTGTGCTTCTCATGAGGTGAGAAGTTTCCCTTTACTGTGACCTTCAACCATCTTTCTGCCTCAGAGCAGGCCAACTATGGTCTGAAACCTCTGAAACTGTAAGCCAAGGTTTTATTCCCCCCCCCCAGGTATTTTGTCCCAGCAACGGAAAGCTGAATAGCACACTTCATTCAGTAGTCATCACAGATGACTCCAACACAGCTGGTCCATAGGTCACACTTTGTATGACTCCACATAAGAGTATAAGCACTTCAAGAATGAAAGTCATGTTCAATTTACATACTACACACTCAATAGACACTCTATAAATGAATAGACACTCAATAAATGTTTATTGAACAAATGACCTCAGTTACTGTGGGGAGCAGGGGAGAGTGAGAGAGATGGGACACTCATGTAAAGGCCAGACCTGTTTTGTTCCTTAATATAATTTTGTAATAACTGCCTTCTTCCTATTCATCAAACCTTTATTACTATTATTTCAGCATCGATGCACTATAATTTATTTGGTAAGATAATATTTTCTTGCTTGGAAAAACCTAGTTACAAAAGTGATACATACTCACGTAGTTGAAAACTTGGTGACCAAAGACCCAAAGTAAAAATCACCTTTGAGCTCTCAGGAGAGCTGCCCGCTGTCAACACAGAGGCAGGCGTGTGATTGAATTACCTGTAGCTGTGCTTCACATTCTTAAATTAACAAAATTATCTTTTATTGCTCCTTTTTTGAGAAGATATTTTAGAAATAGAGAATAGCTTCAGATGTCCTGTAGGTTCTGAAGAGGAATGACATGTTTAAGGAGTAAAGCATTTGTTCAGTTAGGTTCCTAATTAGCAATTTTATTTTATTCATTAAGGCTCTTGTTCAAGCAGCAGAAATTCTCAGTAAATTAGAAAGAAGCTTTGCGGGAAGAATAATGGTGAGCTGGACTTCCAATGAATGTCCAGTGATTTGGTGACTGTGGAAAGCAGCATCCCCACCACACCCCCACACCCCACTCCCCACCCTTCTCCCTCTCTTCTCAAGAATCTAAGTACCAAGAGAGAGTGGCTTTGTTTTGTTTGGCTGAATTTAAATTATGTAAAATTAGCTGAATCTGACTGTAGACTAATCATGGATGGAGAGGGAAAGACAGAGATCAGGAATCACTTCCAGTTACCTTTCTTGAACAAATAAATTGGTGATGGTGCCATTTCCTAAGACTGGTGATAATGAAAGACAATGAGGCTGGCTAAATCTGGGGAAGGGCTAGATGAATGGTTTGATTGGGGGCATGTTGAACTGAGGTGAGACATCTAAAAGTGTTCATTAGCCAGGTTTGGTGGTGCATGCCTGTAATTCCAGCAACTCAGAAGACTGAAGCAGGAGAACTGCCAAGTTCAAGGCCATCCTAGAAAATTTAGTGAGACTCTGTCTCAAAATTAAAAAAAAAAAAACCTGAGGGTATAGTTCAGTGCAGAGTGCTCTTGGGCTCAATCTCTCCATCCCCTAACTAAATAAAGGTGTTTAATAGACAACTGGAGGTATGGGTCGCACTGCAACACTTCCACCTCCACAGTCCTAGTCTCCCCCTCCTTTATCCTTCTCCTGGCTCTTGGAGCCAGCCCTGCAACAATGAACTCTCTGCCCCTGGCTTCAGATCAGGTAGGTTCCGTGGGGGCCACCAGCAGGAGGTAAGAGTGCAAATGTGTGTCTATGGGCTGGCTGCGACCTTGAACCAGAGACTGTGGCTCTTTTCAGCTACGCTCCCCACCTCCGTCTGTCTGTCTCTCTTTCCAGGTTCTAGCTTCCAGAATACCACATGACCCCTTATCATTTCTCCTTACCCTGTCTACCCTCTCCCATTGTCCCAAACAGTGTGTCATCCATTTCCACCAGGGTCCTGACCAATCCACAGGTGCAGAATTCAGAGCAGAGGCTCAGGCTGGATGTGTATTTTGTGAATCATCTGTTTATAGCTGTAGCTGAAGCTGATGCAGATGGTAAATTCCTTTGTGAGGAAGCAGTCAAGGAATGGACTCTTAACTTGTTGAGGACAGTAAACAGGACCAGGTGTCTGCTCCTGTTGCCTTTGTCTCCTAACCCATAGCTACCACACATGAGTGTATTTCCATTCACATTGGTCTGGCTGATGTCCAGATTGGCAATGCCTGCTTCGAGCTCTATTGCCTGGAACACAGCATCCAGTCTGATGGCCAGAAGCCAAGTGACAAGACCACTGGGGGAGGAGAGGAGACGACTCCTTCAACCCCTTCAGTGAGACAGACACTTTCAAGCATGTGCCCAGTGTAGTGTTCATAGACCTGCAACCCACGGTCATTGATGATGTTCACACTGGGCCCCACCACCAGCTCTTCTAGTCTCAGGTTCAAGGTCACAGCCAGCCCGTAGACACTGCTGCATTCTGGCCTCCTGCTGGTGCCCCCATGGAACTAACCTAATCTGAAGCCAGCTTATCACAGGCAAGGAATATGCTGCCGATAACTATGCCTGCAGCCACTTCACCATTAGCAAGGAGATCATTGACCCTGCCTTGGACCAAATGCACAGGTCTTCAAGGCTTTTTAGTTTTCCATAAAGCTTTAGTGGGGGAACTGGTTCTGGGTTCACCTACCTGCTTATGAAAGTCTCTCTGTTGATTACAGCAAGAAGTCCAAACTGGAGTTCTTCATTTACCCAGCCTCCCAGGTTTCCACAGCTGTCGCTGAGCCCTACAACTCCATCCTCACCACCCACACTACCCTGGAGCACCCTAATTGCACCTTCATGGTAGACAGTGATGCCATCTATGACATCTGTTGCAGAAACCTCGACACTGAGCACCCAACCTATGCTAACCTTCGCTGCCTTATTAGCCAGATTGTGTCTTCCATCATTGCTTCCCTCAGTTTACCTGACACAATTCCAGACCAACCTGGTGCCCTATCCCCGCATCCACTTCCCTCTGGTCACATACGCCCCTGTCGTCTCTGCTGAGAAAGCCTACCATGAACAGGTTTCTGTTGCAGAGATCACCAATGTTTGCTTTGAGCCAGCCAATCGGGTGGTGAAATATAACTCTCAGCATGGTAAAGACATGGCTTGCTGCCTGCTGTACCATGGCTTTGTGGTCCCCCCAAGGATCTCAATGCAGCCATCATCACCATCAAGACCAAGCGCAGCATCCAGTTTGTAGATTGGTGCCCCACTGGCTTCAGGGTTGGCATCAATTACCAGCCTCCTACTGCAGTTCCTGGTGGAGCCCTGGCCAAGGCACAGCAGGCCGTGTGCAAGCCCAGCAACACCACAGCCATTGCTGAGGCCTGGGCTCGCCTGGGCCACAAGTTTGACCTGATGTATGCCAGTGTGCTTTTATTCACTGGTATGTGGGTGAGGGGATGGAGGAAGGAGAGTTTTCTGAGGACATGGCTGCCCTAGAAAAGATTATGAGGAGGTCGGTGTGGATTCTGTTGAAGGAGAGGATGAGGAAGGGGAGGAATACTAAATATCTGCTCCTTTCAGTAGTGCAGCATGTCATACACCAGAACTTCAGCTTCAAAAGTAGCTAACAGGCATTGAAGTTTACTGACTAGGCTGTCCTCACTCGATCTTTCCATCTTGTCTCAAAGTAAAGGCTTTAAAGGAAAAAAAAAAAGAGAGAGAGAGCATGTAGGATTGGGCTTTAAGGAGCTCTGGCTTGTCTTTCAGTGAAACAGGGCAGTGAAAAGAAGGAGAAAAGAAGGACCTGATGAAAGGAGTCTCGAGGAACTCCCTTGAATCCACCAAAGAGAGAGCAGGCTTCTGTATCAACCATCCCACAGCGACAGTGGGAAGGAGGCAATTTCCTGCAAGGAAATCAGAATGACATTAAAATGCGAGAACAGAGGCTGGGTGGCTAGACCCAACATCCCCCCACACTCACACATGCGCACCTACACGCATATAGCATGCGCAGCTATATAATTTTATTAAAATGGGATACAAATATCCCTACTTTGTCAGTGAGATTTTTCTTCTGTGACCGAAAATTCAAAACAGTGGTGGCTTAAACAAGAGAGCGTTTTATTTCTCTGTCATGGAACTGAAGCTTAGAGCAATGTGGGACTGCTCTAGTACTCCATGATGTTAGGGATCAGGGATCTTCTATCTTGTTGCTCTGCCAACCTTGGTGTATAATTTCTATCTCATTGTTCAGGATAGCTACTTATGCTCCAGTCGTCTTATCTGTATTCTAGTTGGCTGGGCATCTCCCAGATATTGCATATACTACCTCTGCTTACATCTCATCGGCCAGAACTTAGACATGTGACCATATCTTCTAGCAAGCTACTGAGAAATATTATTTACATTGTTTTCCTTTTCTTTTCTTTTTTCTTTTTCTTTTAAGATTGAGGGACAATGAGAGAGAAGAGAGAGATAGAAATAATTAGTTTTTCATGTGGCTTTCATTGCTCCGACACTTCATTGTGTCCGTGGTGCTGGGGTTCGAACCCGAGTACTTGCACATGCCAGACAAGCACTGTAACTGCTGAGCCACCACTCCAGCCCCGAGAAATATTATTTCTGATGGCTACGTGCCCAGCTTAAAATCAGGAGGTTGCAGTATCACGGAAACCGACGAGAAAGGAAATCAGGGCGCCACTTGTGATCTCTGCCAAAACATGTTATTCTGTGACCTGTTTTCTTTGTCATTCAGGTATTTCCTTTTATAAAATTAGTTTTGATGAGCCCTTGCTGGTCATGGCTTTACTACAGCGTTCTGCCACATAGACTCTCTCCGTACTCAAAGCACTGTGAAAAATATCCCATGACACCAGCGATTCAACACAAGGCTCACCCAGCTTAGGGTGGACTCCTAAAACTCAACTGCTCCACAAATCTTATAATACTAGAGCCAAAAGGATCCGTGGAGAGGATCCAGACCAGGAAGTGAGGCAGCGCCAGACCAGGCACACGTGTTAGCTGCGTGCAGCTGGCTCCTCAGGCTGGCCTTGGACTGCAGGTGCCGACTGTGATGTAAACGTGTGGAGGAGGTTTGATCGCAGACACAATTTACATCCTGCTGTTGGCAGATGTGAATGTGCACGTGCTACTCCTGGCTATGCGTCCATTTCCAGACAAAAATAAACTACCTGCTTCTTCTTTTTCTAGGAGGCTTATGATGTTGTGGAGAATGAGGCCATAAATTTCTGCAGGAGATAGAAATTCCACGGTAGGCACTCATTACCATGCCACTGGATGGTCTTTTCCCATAACAAATATGGTCAATTTTGTTTATGGGGATGGCAGGAAAGGTAGCCATTGGATCAGAGCATTTGGCTTATTAAACCAGAGTAAAGTAACCAAAAAAAAACAAAAAACAAAAAAAACCCAAAACTGTCTTAAGTAATGTAGAATAGAAACAGTCTGGAATTCCAGCCACGGATAGGCTGGGAAAACAGTAGTATAATAGGATTTTTCTCATTATTATGGAGCTATTTACATTTTATGCAGGCATTTCATGGCTTAGGGGAGCAACAGCTACTCTGTTTCTGGCAAATTTTTCATTTTTCTTGAATTCTAGAGTTATCAAAACCCTGTCCTGGATAATAATATGGCAAAAAAACAAAACAAAAAAAAAAGATAGCAAAATGAAAAGGGGCTTATAATAAAAATAATATCTAGCACTCACAATTTCAGGTCAGAAACAAATGTTACTGTGAGAGACAAATAATATTATAAACTTTAAACTGTTCCAATGCTACTTTAATCATCATCTCCCTTTGTCTCATGACTGCACTGCAGATGTTACTATTTAGCCAGCAGGAATTATATATATTAGTCTGTTATAATTATTACATCCCAGGGAGCCCTAGGTTATTAGTACTAAAGGTGCTGTGTTATCCAGATGGCTGAAAGGCTGTATGTAACTCTGCTCAAGGGGAGAATTAGTGAGTCATCATGTATTGCTACCCATTTGTGTGGCTAGAAAGTTATTTAACTTGGATTTAGCATAAGCAACTAAAGATATTGCTCTGGAACATTTTTGATAGAACCTAGTAATTCGATAAGATTATAAAAGGTAACAAGAGTTGGGTAATAGAGGTGCTCCTTCAGTTCCTGGTAAACTCTATCTCTGCATTACACTACTTATTGCTGAATAATTCATAAGGACAAATTTTGAATCCCTATGTAATAGTTTGTCACTTGTTTTCTGATTTATGAAAATACCAAGGTGCACAAAGAAGCAAGCCAACATATTTTTCCCTATGTTATGCTGAAAAACTCTTCAGCAGATTTTCATGAATACGATGTTTAAACTAATGAACACGTGTGATATTCGTTATCTATTGTAACAATTTTCCCCAACCCTTAAAGGCTTAAAAGCATTCCTGTGGGTCAGAAATCTGAACAGAGCTTCATTGGTGTCATGATTTGGATCTGGAATGTCCCTCAGAGGTTCATGTGTTGAAAGCCTGGTCCCCAGTGCAGCAATGTTCAGAGGTGGGAGTTTGGGGCAGGGATTGGGTCATGTGGATTCAGGCCTCATCAGTGGATTGATAGATGGATTTGTTCATATTTGATGGCTTTACAGGAAGGTGGTGAGAACTATCATTGGCAGGACCTAGTTAGAGAAAGCAGGTCACTGGAGGCATTCCCCAGGATGGTATTTCTTGTCCCTGGCCCCTTCATTGCTTTTCTACTTCTGGGTTGCCACAAACTTAGCAGCTCTATTCCACCACCCCCTCTCTGCCATGATGCTCTGCGTCACCACAGGTCAATAGCAATGGAGCCAGTCACCATGGACTCCAGCTTCAAAAAAGAGGAGCCAAAATAAATCTTTCCTACTTTAAGCTGATTTTCTCAGGTATTTTGTCATAGCAACAGAAATCTAACTAGCATAGTTGGGGGGCGTTTTAAGCTGTCTCTTAAGGTTCCAGTCACACTGTTGATGGAGGTTGTAGTCTCATCTAACAGCTCAACCAATGGCAATGCTGGAATCAGCTCAGTGGTTGCTTACGTGGATGTTTGTAGTTCTGGATTCCTTGTCAAGTGGGTTTTTCCACCAGGCTAATCATAACATGGCAGCTATTTTTCCATAGGGCCTATGGAGGGCAGGTGATGTGGAGAGAAAAGAAGTCTTTTTGATAACTTCAGCTCAAAAGGAACATGTCTGCCGTATTCTGTTCATTAGCTGTGAGCAAATAACCCCAGCCCATGCCCGACAGGGAGGATCACACAGGGTCATAAACACCAGGCCCTGGGCACCATCGGGGACTATCACAGAGGTTTCGTATGTCAGTGGCATTAGAGTTTTCCATTTTCGAAAAGATAGTCAATTTTAATAAATTATTTTGTTTTGTATAGTGACTTATATTAGATATTCATTAATGCATGAGAGCCTGTGGATTTAGGAAACTGCTGACGATCTAGAAAGTGTTTAATAGCATTCAGGTTTCATGGCCTACTTGCAGGCACCGAGCCGATAACGTCTACATATTATTTTTTATAGGTTCAATACATTTAATCTCGCAAATTCTCTTTCTATGAATTGAATAATAAACTAATTCCAACTTCTCTCCATTTTATCTTTTCCACTAGTGAACAGAAACAATAAATTTTAAATAATGAGAATTTGGCTTATTTTATATTTGACAAGATCGAGCTAAATGTTATACTCACCTTCTGAAATGTTTGTGTGCATGTATAGGCATGAGCTCTGTGAGTTTGTATTAATCACTAGATGATAGGCTATGATCAAGTCAGCCAGGATCATTTTATTTTTGCCAGAAGAACTTCATTTAATATTTCTTTTAGTGAAGAGATACTGGCAATTAATTCTTTCAGATTTTGTTTTCTGATATTTTCTTTAGCAAAGTTTTCTAGCTTGACATTATTTTTTCTTTCTTTAAAGACGCTGTTCAAGGGGCTGGAGCAGGCTCAGTGGTTAAGGTGCTTGCCTGGTATATGCAAGGACCCAGGTGCAAACCTCAGCACCACGTACACAACAAAGTGCCAGAGCAATAAAAGTCAACTGAAAAACTAAATAAAATTCTCTCTCTCTCCCTCTCTCTTTAAAAAAAAAAAAACCAGAACAAAAAACACTGCAGCAGCCTTTTCTGGCCTGTGTGCTTTTTGATGAGAAGTTTACTCATTCTTATATTTGTTCTCTGGATGTAGTAGTTCACAATTTGTCTCAGTGTGGTTTTCTTTATGTGCATTCTGCTTGGGTTTTTGAGATCTATGGGTTTTTCATCAAGTTTGGAACATTTTTTATTTTACTGTCTTCAAAAATCTCTCCCTTTCTTCTAGGGCTCTAATATATATTTTAGAATCCTTAGCTTTGCTTACAGTTATTGATGCTCTGTGTGCTTTTGTTCTTTGTTTTTTGTTTTTTTTTTAAAGAGAGAGGGACGGTGAGAGAGGTAGGCAAGTGAAGAGAGAGAGAGAATCAATTTTAGTTTAGTTTTTCATGTGGCTTTCATTGCCCTGACACTTCATTGTGTACATGATGCTGGGGTTGAACCCGAGTCTTTGAACTTGCCAGTCAAGTGCCGTGACCACCAAGCCACTGCTCCAGCCCCTCTAGGGTTTTCTTTTTAAATACTTTTTCTCTTGATTATAGATCACATGTTCCTGCTTCTTTTTATGCCTAGTAACTTATGATTGCATGTTGGACTTGTAAACTTTACATTTCTGAATGTTTGGTTTTCTTGTATTCCTTTCAATGTTACAGTTAGTTTGGGCTCACAGTTTTTTTTAAACCAGTTGGATCCTTTCAAGTTCTCTCTTTAATTTTTGTTAGGGTAAGTACAGAGCTGCCTTCCAAATAAGGATAATTTAGCCCTGCTGCTAAAGTGACCCACTTTTGAGGATTCTACCCAATATTGCAAGACCATTCACTGCAATTTCTCCCCAGAAACAATTTTCCATGTCAGAATTACAAGAGGTTGATTTGGAAAATGCCTATAAAAGATGTGTTAATGGGAATCAGGAGTGTGCAGGAGAAGCCTCAAACCACAATGCAGGTCTAAACTTGCCAATGGAGAAGGAGAAGGAAGAAGGAAGGCGGCAGGGAACTGGGATGGGAGGAGCCTCAGACTGCAATACAGCCCTGAGAAGTTCTTGGCCAACCTAGCAAGGATCTCAGGAGCAAGGCTTGTATTGCGTAGAAATGGTTAGGCTCTTGTGCCCAGGAAGAGCAGTCTCAGCTTGCACACACAGGCACATCCTAAAGTTGCTTTGGCTGGAGGCTGCAGTTACTTCATGGGCATTTTTCTCTTTGAAAGGAGCTCTGAGGAGCTCATGCATGGCTGGGACACGTTGTGAGTAATTTTACTTTTGTGAAAGCATTTAATGAGATTTAGTAATATTTTTTTTTCCAGAAAGAGGGGACAGTGAGAGAGAGAAAGAGAGAATCAATTTTATTTAGTTTTTCACATGGCTTCCGTTGCTCCGAGACTTTGTTGCATACGTGGGTGCTGGGGTTTGAACTCGCTTACTTGCACATGCCAGGCAAGCGTCATAACCGCTGAGCCACCGCTCCAGCCCCAGATTTAGTAATATTTTTAAAAACTAAATTAAAATATCAGCTCTATGTATTTGATTTAAAGTTTTGATAGTCATGCTACGACTTGGATGAACCTGCAGAAAATTATGCTGAGTACAATGACTCAGTCATGAAACGCCCAATTCTGTATGAGTCCTCTCCTACAAAGTATCTAAAGCAGTCAGACTCTCAGAAATGGAAAGCAGAACGCTGGTTATTGGGGGCTGGGTGCAGAGGAAACCAGGAGCTGCTGTTCAATGGATATAGTTTCAGTTATGCAAGGAAAAAAGTTCCAGAGACCTAGTGCACAATTAATTGTATATAATTAATACTGCTATATTGTATCATTAAAAATAGTTAAGTTGGTAAATGTAGTAGTATGTTTTTACCATAGTAAAAATGTTTGATAATTAGTCACTATAATTATCAAAATTTTTAAATCAATTTTTCTTTTTAATTTTGATAGAACATTATGAATTAAGGATAAAGGAAAATTTTCATTTTTATTGACTATAAGCCCCACAAACATTAAGTCCTGCAGAGCTTCCATTTCTCTTGGAGCTAGACCTCCCTGCCCTAAATATAACAACCTGAGCCTAATAGCTTGCTTTTTTCTTTCTTTTTTTTTTTTTTAGAATTTGGCAAAGATTTATTTTTTTCTATCTCCAGTGTTTTGTTTTTTTTTAAGTGAGAGAGGGACAGTGAGAGAGAGAGAGAGAGAATCACTTTTATTTAGTTTTTCATCTGGTTTTCTTTGCTCCAACACTTAGCTGTGTACATGGTGTTGGGGTTCAAACCTGTGTCCCCGTGCATGCCAGGCAAGTAGAGCTACCGCTCCAGCCCTTACGTCTAGTTTTTTTTAAGTAGACATATTTGCTTACAATAAAGCACAAATAATAAGATTAAATCCAGGATTCCAAAGTGATGGAGGGTAAGAGAACAAGTAGGTGCCTTCAACAGCAGCCTGGCTGTCCGAGTGATGACCTGCCAGCCAGGCTGCAGTCCTGCCCGCCAATGCCGTTGAGCACGGGAGGTGTGCGCTGTTGCTGGCAGCTGCACCTCGGTCTCGGTTGTCACTGAGTGACCCCATAGGAAAGCGGTCTTTGCAGACAACAGCATCCACTTAAGTTGTACATGTTTTCTACAACAGTGAGACTGCAGGGCCTAAGCATCCCTTCCTTCCCTTCATGGAGTGATTTTCTATCAATGTTGTTCAGTCTTTTTATAAAATATTCTAACTGAAGGTTACAGTTGATTTTTCAAACACTATATACATCATGACTATTAAATTATTTATACATTTTATATCTAATATCCAAAGAAAATTTACTACCAAAGTCTTACAGTAGTTATTATTACTCAGTCATGCATGCTTATTCATTGAACACAGAGGCATAATTATAGGCCAACCTGATTTTACTGTCTGTTGTTTCATTTTACTAGATTATGAATGCAGCATTTACACCTTGTTGCAGAAATTTTATTTTAATAAGCTTGATTCTCAACTATGACTAGTCATCCCATTTGATTTAAAATAGTGCCAGCATGCCAGGTGTGGTGGTGTGTGTTTATAATTCCAGTGACTCAGGAGGCTGAGGCAGGAGGATCACAAGTTTGAGGCCAGCCTCAGCAACTTAACAAGACCCTCAGTAAATTAGCAAGAACCTGTCTCTAAATTTAAAAAAGGATGGGGGATATAGCTCAGTGCTCCTGGGTTCAATCCCACTACCTAAAAATAAATAAAGCAGTGCCAGTCCCCCTTCCCCTGGCTCACGTTGGGTGAATGGACAGTGAGAAATGTTAGGGGGAGGAATGAAGCCTGACGTGGGCAGAGTTGAGAAGATGGGTTAGTATCTGGGGTCAATGTTGCCGAGACTGAAAACAGCAACAAAAGAAGAATGGTCATGGCAAGGCAGGAAAAGTATATCGCCTTCAGAGGAAATTCAATAGTGAACTGACTTAACCGACACAGCCAGACTTCTCATCTGCCTTTCATAGGAAAATCATGGAACTGATAATTAACTCATTCTTAAGATACAGCTTTACTTGTCACTTGAAGGAGAGTCAAACAGGACAGTACGCATGCAGAAATATTAACTGAAACCTCAAATGCACTCTCAAGATTTTCATTGACAAAACCAGGCCCAGCCATCTCCATTATGCTGTTTTCAGAAGGTTAAATACTTGGCAGGAGAGGTAGGTATTTGGGGAAATTTTAGAACTGCACATACCACAGCAAATTGGTGCATGCGGGAAGGACTGTTACTGGGGACACAGTGTTAATCAATGGAAAACACTGTCCTGCTGGGCAGCACCAGATGGCAGCCTTGTAAGCTGTTTGGCTTTAGAATAGGCACCTGACCTCTCTGGGCCTTGGATTCCTCCTTCTTGGCAAGGAGAGCTCCGATAAATTCTTATCTCATTACGCTTTTGTGATGCTTAAATGCAATCCTCCTGTATGTGAATGAAGCACTAGGCTGGCATTTACCAAGAATTTAATAAATATTATTTACAATTATTGTTTCTTTATCCATGTGGATTTGCTCTCCTCCAGGGATGGATTACACTTCTCAGCTAAGCCGGCTGCCTTGCAAACTACGCTCGCTATGAGAGTGCCGAATGATCAGTTTAAACTTACCACGACTACCAATGAAAAGCAAATCAAAGCTCCTGTAATACTGGTGGTGGGTCACCCTTGCACCTGAAGACAGAGTATTAGTTAGGATGGATGCTCTGTTTTACACTGCTGCCATAAACCTCCCTTGCAGGTTTTGATGATTTTTCTAAAGAGCATGAAAGGAGTTTACTTTTCATGCCTACTCTTGCGATATGCTACAGATGCTATGAAAAGTAAGAACAAGAAGTGGGAGGCAAAGTTCTTAGATGAATGTTAGATTTAAAATATTACTTCACAGAGCTATCACCAAGGAGTTTTGGTCTTATGTTCTTATGTTTTAAAATTGGGCCCCACAGTTCTCAACAGAGACATCCTGAAGATGTTGAATGGCTTGTGAGAAAAATCAATCATTCTTATACTTCAAATGGTCTCTGCTATGTTATTGTTGACCATTAACCCTCAAGGTCAAGAAGGCATCAGACCAGAAACCCCCGTATCCCTTTGGAGTTCCAGGTTGGTTATATCAGTGTGTTAATCAGTTTTCCATTGCTGTAACAAATACCTGAGACAAATCAACTTTAAAAGAGGAAAAATTTGTTGAGCATGATGGTGCATGACTGTAATGCCAGTAGCTCCAGAGAGTGAGGCAGGAGGATCACAAGTTCAAAGTCAACCTCGGCAATTTAGCAAGGCCCTAAGCAACTTAACAAGACCCTGTCTCAAAAAATAAAAAAGGCTGGAGAAGTAACTCTGTGGTTAAGCACCCCTGGGTTCAATCCCCACTACAAACTAATTAATTAATTAAAAATTTAAAAAGAAGCTTCTGGAGAGAATCTACTCTATACTTAACACTTAGCCATTTGAGGCTGACTGGGACATCCAGGCTGTCAAGGAGAACTTGATGATACCCTGTTCTTACCCTCTGTCTTTAATTAAAAAACTTCTCCGTCTCACTCAAAATCCTGCCTAAGAATCAAGAATCCCCAGGCTGTAGATCAACTTTGTGATATCTAGCAGAATTACTGCAGTCAGGTTTGGCTATTCAGCTTATGTAACAGTTTACAGAAGGAGCTCCCTCAAAGGCACTGTGTTGGATTTTCTTTTCTTGCTCTGTAGATGTCTTGGGCACACACCATCTGTTTCTGGTCTCCGTTATTCGTTACAACAGACTTGTTTCCAGGTATTTAAAGAATCTAGTCCCGACGATAATTTCACTTTCTATTTCCACCTTCACCCTTGTGCCCCGACCTGCAGTTCCTCGGAAAAGCAATGGGGAGGGACATTGGGTCTGCCTTTCAGGATTTTATTGTGGATCAGGATAACAGATAAAGAACAGCCTGCCTGATAGGTGATCCTGCTTCAAATGCCTTTTGTAATAGAGAGTGTTCCAATGCTGGGCTTTCTCTGTGAGGCTCTTCTGAGGACACCTCCTTTCCAAGAGCCTTCTTCTCAATAGACCCAGGTATTATACTATGTGATTTCTTATGACTCCCTCTTGGGTCCTATTCCAGAAACGTCACCTAGGGTCTCCTCATCCCAGCAGGGTCCTTTAGAGCAGGGTCCTGTGAAGATGGTTAGCCTGACGACCCTCTGTAGTGTCCGTTTGTCCCATGGTAAGCAAGCATCCTTGTCCACAATAGCTGGAATACTGCAGTGTCCCTTGTAGCTCTCTGTTCTTGTTCTGGCGGCTCTGGCCAGTTCCCTGGTTGTACACCCTTGCAGGACAGAACAGGCAGCAGTTTCTGTCTGTTTCTGTTAAGATGTGTAGGATGCTGGGGTTGGGATTTAGCTCAGTGGTGGAACGCTTGCCTGCATTCGTGAGGACCTGGATTTCAACCCCAGCACCACGTACACAACTAAATGTCAGAGCAACAAAGGCCAGATGAAAGGCTAAATAAAGTTGACTCTCTCTCTTCTCCCTCTCCCTCTCTACTCTTTAAAAAACATATATATATATATATATATAGGATGCCATTGGTGTGGACTGAGCTGTTGCACTAGGCCCAAAATGGAGTTACTCACGCTGATGTTTCTTTCATGCCACCAACCTGAAGTCAGCTGTTTATGTGACCTTCAGAGACATCAGGAGAGAGGGAGAGAAAGAAAAGCCAAATCCTCAAACAAGCCAGTATTAGCTGTCATGCTAAGTGTCCTCTGCTTTAACCTTTCCAATGAAAGGAACTTTAAGATGCTAAACCTGATTTCTGCTTTGTTTCTGCTGTCTTCAGCCCTTTTCTCCTATAAAGCCAAACTCCTCTGCTCAGCTCATGAGACCACTCATTCTTTTAATCCTCAGTACCACAAGCAAAAACAAAAACAAAACACTTACTTTATTTTATAGAATAAGTGTTGCCTGATTCTAAAATTGCAAATAAAAGCCAATCAAGACCTTTAGAGATGGGCTTGGTGCTTGAAATCCCAGCTACTTTGGAGGCTGAGGCAGGAGGATCACTTGAGTCAACAAGTTTGACACCAGCCTGGATAGTATACCCAGACTTCATCTAAAAACAAAACAAAACCATAGCATACAAAACAATAGCAAAAAATGAAAAAGTTTAAACTAAATGTGTTGTAATTTTGTCTTTAGACATTTTAAACTTTGGGTTGGGGGACCTGTGTCAGACCCTTCCCTGGTATATCTTTCCCTAAAATATTTCATGGTAGGCTGACAGCTCTTTTCAGCAAAGACTTCTTTGATCAGTCTCCTCTACAATATTTCTTCACTCTTAGTATTTTTTTTATATTTCTGTATTCATGCTAAACTTTAACGAAGAAGCTTACTTAAGGGGCTGGAGAGGTGGTTCAGTGGTGGAGCACTTGCCTGGCATGCACGAGGACATGGGTTCGCTCTCCAGCACCACATGCACAACTAAGTGGGAGGAAAACAAAAGCTAAATTAACTAAAGAAGCTTATTTAAACATTTAACTTGATTGAGTTGTAAGGATTGACAGTTATGCCTTCTCTTAGCTTTAGGTTGCTGTACTACAACTCTGACAACTTGAAGCGTACGCACAGGCAGGAAGGGGGCAGCCTACCACCCAGCGTCTGTAAAGTCAGGGAAAGCAGCTATGTGATGCAGGGGCTCATCCATTAACCAAAATAAGCAGGCAGTTTCTGTGTCCCCTGGAGAATCAAACAGAGGAAGGAGAGGTTCTCAAGGGCTCCCGGGTGCCTGTGAAAGAACCCAGCGGCTAGAAGCCTTGTCATTTGGTAATGAGTTGAATGTTCCTTTGTTTTGTAACTTTAGACCTGTTGAGCAGGTTTTTGGAAGTGGAAATATACACAAACTGGAGAAGAGCCATTTTGTGTATGACTGAAGAGGACTTTATGGCCTCAAATAGAAATAGTTTTGTTGCCTATATCTTAAAGACATAATATGCTTAGGACAGTGACAAATGCCCTGGACTTCCTGTGTCTTTCATCGGTTCCCTCAGAGATTGTGTCTTACCTCATTAGAAATGAAAATTTCCCTTTTCAAAGTTGATTGTGTGTTTTTAGGTTCTGGAAACTCTGTAGCCCACCTTGATAATTCTGAGTATCAATGGGGATAGCCCATGCCTTGGTTGAAAACTCCTGCCTTCACTTGGAGCAAGACATTTTTCATCTCATAGGATGATCTTAAAAGTCAAGCCATATCCTTGTTCTCATCCCTGAACATCTGTTTTTAAGGTGGAAAAGGTTGTGAAAGAAAGTGACCTGGAGCAGCTCTTCTTGGTTTAACCTAAGGCATGCTCTGTCAAAAAGCAACTTTCCTAAACAAGAACCCATATTCATCATTGAGATCTTCATGGGGAGGTAAAAATCACTACTTATACTTAAAAATGGGTTAACTGAATTTGCAGACCACTCATTTTAGCATATTGTATTATTATGCAATCCAAAAGGCAGAAAGACATGGTCTAATGACTTATAAAGGAGACTATAAGAATTGGCTCACAGCTGAAGATTTTCTGATGGGTTACAAAATGAATTTCATTTGCAGGGACAAATCTGTCTCATAATCCTGGACATATCATAGAAAAAGAAATCACAGTTGCTTTATGCACAATAGTTTTGACATTTTATCAGCATGCAATTAAAATCCCTTTGTCTAAAGTTCTGGCTCTGAATTCTTGATCAGAAAGAAGTCCAGAATGAACTATGTTATGCATTTCGTAAAGCAGAAATTAATTTGACAACTTGTAGAGTTCCATCCCAGGAGGGAGCGAGCAGTGCAGTGCTGCACTCTATTGGGCTGCTGCAGGAACGTAGGATGCATCCTGTCTGTCTGCCACTGACGTCTTCCCGACTACAACCACTGCCCCCGGAGGACACCAGCAGGCATGCAGAATCTTCTTTCCGCAGAAGGGCAAGAGAAGCACAATGAGCTAAGCAACAGAGGGGAAAAGGTGAAAATTAAATTGCTGAAACTCATTTGGTGGGTGCCATAGACTGCAAGGTTATCCCCCCCAAAATTTATATGTTGAGGCCCTGACCCCTAATGTGATGGTATTTGTAGGTGGGGCCTTTGGGAGGTAATTAGATCATGGATTGGAGCCTCATGAACAGAATTGGTGCTCTTACATAAAAAGGAAGAGATCAGGGCTTTTTCTTTGCCATGTGAGAATGCTACAAGAACAAAGCCATCTGTAAACCCAGAAGAAAATTCTAGACAGAATATAATTGGCCAGCACCTTGATCTTGGACCTCACAGTCTCCAGAACAGTGAGAAATCAATGTCTATTAAGCTAGCCAGCCTATGGTATTTTATTATAGCAGCCCCAACTGACTAACATCATGGGGTTAAATGAAGTGAGAAAAGGGGGAAAAATAAGTTTGGTACTGCTTGCATATTCAAAAAACAACCTTGATTGTTCAAGTAGAGAAATACAGGCAATCATAGTCAAACATCCTAAACTCAAGATTGGACTTTGTGTATGATTCTACAGTAGTAAGTACATAAGAAGAAAAACGTGTGTGTGTCTCCCCCATTGGCTCAACAGATATTGGGTTTCCTACACAAAGAAAGGAGTTTTACAATCCAGTGTCCGCTCTTCCTTATGACACATTGAAAACAAATAAAGGTTTTGTTTGGGATTAGACTAGAGGCTCAGATACCAGAGTTCTTTTTGGTACCCGGCATTAATGTGCATTTTAATCTTCTAGAAATTCATTGAATCAGGGAAAGGTGAAAAACAGGAAAGAAAACACATACACTTCAAAATTCCTCCAATTCATTTAATTTACTTGAATGTATACAGACAGTATGATCTTTAGATATTATCATTGGTATACACATTTGAATTGACTTTCCCCCTGCAGTTGAGATGTTTTGCTGACGTAGTCTTACTCTTTCCCCCAGATTCCATGTGATCAAGAGAATGCCAATGCTGATTGGATAGGACTTTGGTATATACTTGGCTTTGGAACAGTGACAAAGTCTGGTCTAACCAAGGTCATGCCCTTGACCTTGGCCTTATTATCACCATTCTCTATTCAAGTCATTATAAATTATTCTTAAGTGTTAATTTTCCCGCAGGTCCAGAGATTCCTAGGAATGCAGGATGGTGCTGAATAAAGGATCATAGAAATGTTGTTTGACTTCCTAACTTTAGTAATGAAAACCATGTGTCCTGGATCTTAATCTGTGGCTCCCTGCAAACCCAGCTATTTCATATGGAGTCTTATTTTATGGTTCTCATTTACCAATACTCATTAGACTCTTTCCTCCTATACTAATAGCAGTGAGTTAGTAGTGAATCAATTACCAGTTCACAAATTACTGCCACTAGAGAAATATTATGAAACCTGGTGTGCAGAGAAATCAGGCTACCTCAGGTTAGGTGACTTCAACTCAATGAGAACCCTCAAAAAAGTATCAATGGCTGTTTCTTATTTTCTATCTCTTATATCTCTCAGTGCCACAGGTGGGTTTAAATCCAGCCATTATTTTGATCTGTCAGAGAAACACTGTTACTAGTTTTTTGTGAGATCATTTGAAATAAAAGATTGATTCACTACATGTTGGGGCGGGACCAAAAATGGCTATAGTGAGACTCCCTCATCAAGACTTCCGGTGGACTATGGTACGTTTTCAGTGTGCAACCAAGGCCGAGAACTGGCTATGTTGTAGTTAGTAGTGTGTAGTCAAGGCCAGATTCAATGTCTATACTCCAGGCCATAAGCATTAACTTGTGAGCATGCGCCCGGTGAGGTAACCTGTTGGCAGTGCACCCTGTTTGAACTGTACAAAAAAAAAGGTCTATGAAAGTGGACTGAAGACAGACCAAGAGAGAAGAAGACAGAGAGAGATGGAGAGAGTGAGCGAGGACAAAAGGGCTGTTGGCTAAGGGCTGTGACCCTCTCTAAATAAAGAATGAGAAATATTTTCCACCATGCCTTCCATCTTCTTTCACCTACCAGATCTTTGAACTTTGGCCTTGGGCTGAGACTTACCCTTGCCCCAATACCACTGAATAAACTCCCCTTTCATTTGCTTGGCAGCAATGTGCCTAATAGTATTAGTGGCAATTGTCAGTATATCTGTGCAGCCCTAGTTATGAACCAGGGCCAATTTAACCCAGGAGCCCGGGTCTTGGAGAAGACACATGAATAAGAGCAAGTAGGTTGGGGGACTGAGGCAGGAGGATTACAAGATCAAGGCCAGCCTGGGACACTTAGTGAAACCCTGTCTCAAAATAAAATTTACAAAGGGCAATGTAGCTCAGTGGTAGAGGAGCACCGCCTATGATGTGCAAGGCCTTCAGTTCAATCTCCAGTACCACAAGAACCACCTTTATTTTATGGTTGAAAAAGCTGGACAAGAGAGGGGTTTTACTCAAATTAAGTGAGCACAGCTCTTCCTCTTCTTCTTTTTTTTTTATTTTTTCTTTCTTTTTTTTTTCAGTGCTGGGAATGGAACCTAGGGCCTCATGTGTGCCAGGCAGGTGCTCTACCACTGAGCCACACCCCAACCCGCACAGAACATTTTAAACACCTGGAGCAGCCTCGAAGCAATTTCTCTAGCTGGGTCTGTGAGCTCCAAGAACCTCATGATTACTAAGTGTACTTTTATCGAGGGTAGTGGTGGGGAGGATATGCAAGAAAGGAGGAGGTGAAGAGAGAGGAGGGAGCAAACACAGAGCCACTGGCCTCAGCATTTCACTGAGGTCTAACACTGCTCCTCCCCGCTACCTCGGAGAGCACAATTCCTTCTCTCACTTTTCCTACCTCCATACTTTCTTACTTGATTGACCAAATACATGTTTATCTTGAATCATTTGTCCACTTAATGTCATTACATACTATATTTACAGTAGACTCACATTCTTTAAAGAAGCCTGTTTCTAAGCTTTGACAAATCACTGCTACATGATTATTACAGTTTCAGGACTTTATCCTTATTTCTGTGGGATTTTCAAATAAAGGTGGTTCTTAAAATGTTACATTAAATTATTCTGACATATTCCCATGTTTTTGTTAAGCATTTAAAGATCCATAAGGAAATATATGGATCATTTAAAGAAATTCTGATTTTGTAAATAAAAAGACAAGAATTTTTGTAATGCCAATGACAATCAGTCCCTGCTTTAGACACGTAGTCTTAAAACATACTCTTTCAAAAGAGCACATTTATATTTGTTTTTGTGGCTTCTCTCTTACCCCTGCAAAGATACCCGCATTTATATTCCTATTTGACACATTTCTAAGACCATCAATCTTGGAATGGTTTTTGTGTTCTCTTGCCCTCTGCTGGCTAAATTGAGACCTTCCTGAGAACATGTCAGACACCCATGTAGGTCACAGATGTACATCCTCCATCCTGCTCATTTTTAGGTCGGTTTGGCAGCCTCCTCAACAACTTGTATGCCAAAGGTAAATACAATCCACCCCCTTTTTAAAATCAAGATATGCATGACCCAATGGCTCCAGCTCATGAGATCTGTCTGTTCTGCAGCATCTTTTGGATCTGCACATTGCATACTGTGATTAGCAATGTATTATATACTGTCCTGTTCCTGAATTGTCTCTGCTACATAACAAGGTAAGTTATCACATCAGTGAGTAAACACCAGGTGCATCCTTCTGCTTTGGTTATTAATTGCTTTGTGTTTGTCTTGTTTTCCCAGGGTGACTGTTATCTTTTTAGGTTTATTTACACTCAGCCTCATCAACTGGATACAAAAGAGGTCTCAGCCATGCAAACTAGGCCCCTGCATGTCCCCCAAGCCTTCATGGGCAAGGAGGGACCCATGTGCTTGCAGCACCCCTGCATTCCCAGCTGTCCTCATTCCATCTGCAGAGGTCAAGACAGAGCACACACACTTAGGTCAAACTAGACTTTCCCTGGCCTGGCAAGTGGAGGAGAGTGAGCCAGAGCACAGCCTGAGACCTGTGCACCCCCTGTCCTGCTGCTGTGCATCCCAGTAATGTTAGGGAACTTCTGCTGCCACTCAGACCCCACTGCTCTCTCCTCTCACACATGAAGACCTCATGAATCTGATGTTCTGGGTTATGCTCAGGAGTAACTGCTTCTCTTAGATTTCTACCTCCCCACTGACATCTCAATTAAAAATCTATGTGGTTGGCCTTTCATATCCACAGATTCTGCAAACTCGGATTCAACCAACTGTGGGTACAAAATATTCACCCCCCCAAATAGTTGTGTCTGTACTAAAGATGTACGGACTTTTCTGTGGCATTATTCCCTAAATGATATAGCACAACAACTATTTCAATAGTGTTTATGTAATTAGGTATTATAAGTAATCTAGAGATTATGGGGGGATGTGTATAAGTTATATGCAAATACTACACCATTTTATAGAAGGGATTTGAACATTTGAAGATTTTGCTATACTCTGAAGTCCTGGAACCAATCCCCCATGGGCACTGACAGATGACAGTCTCCTAGTTATGCTAAAGCTACATGTTATTTTTAATTTTTACTTATTTCCCTCTCAATGTCAATCCGTATTTTCTTCCAGAGGGACAGTGTGGTAGATTTCAATTTGGGTGGCTGACAGTAATATCTTATGGGAAAACAGAAGAAATTCTTCTGATTTTTTTCTTTGTTCTCTCAATGAACTAGAAAATAAGACAACTGGATCAGTATGGAAAAGCGCAGAGGAGAAGGCATGAAAATTGTCCAGGAAGCCAGAGATGGAAGGACCAGTCAGGGCAACTGGTGGACTAAGGCACCACTTGAGTTTTGTGGTAGTGAATTTGAAGATCAGTCAGCATGATTGTAAGTTTTTTCTCCAGCCATGTTCAGCTGCATCCTGTTGTGGTTTTGCTAACTGAATACAAAGAAGTGTGTGAAATTAGATACAGGGAAAATGTTACAGTTGCTCTGCGAAGCACAGGGCTAGGAAGACTAGCCATTTTCCTTCCTGGATTAGATGTGTTCATCATAGAGATGCCAGTTCTTCCCAGTAAATACATTTATCGTGATCACAGTAAAAGTAGCCATTTATTTTTTTCTATACTGAGAAAAAAATGCTTCTAAAATACATAGGAAAGGGCTGGAGCGGTGGCTGAGTGGTTACGGCACTTGCCTTGCATGCACAAGTACGCGAGTTCGAACCCTAGCACCACATACGCAATGAAGTGTCTGAGGAATGAAGGTCACATGAAAAACTAAATTAAAATTGCTTCCTGCCCTCTCTCTCACTGTCCCCTCTTTCTTTAAAAAAATAAAAAATAAAATACATAGGAAAAACAAACACACAAGACTATTCAAGATCCTCCTAGCCCACCAAGAAGCATAATGGGTGAAAGACATGACCTGACTTTTCAGATAAGAAAAACAATTTTTAATGGCTCTTAAATATCTAAAAAGCTTTCATTGTTTATGTTCTTCATCCTTGCCAATCTGACCGGAGTGGGGTAAAATCTTAATGTAGTTTTCATTTGCATCTCTCTGATTACTTGTGATTTAGAACAGTTTCTCATGTACTCATCGACTTGCTCAATTTCCTCGGTTGAGAAGTTTTTGTTTAGCTATCTGGCCCTTTTTTTATTGGATTGTTTGTATTTTTTGATATTAAGTTTTTTGAGTTCTTTGTAAACTTTAGATATTAGTCCCCTGTTGAAGGAATCACAGGCCATGATTATCTCCCAATCTGTAGGTTCTCTTTTGACAATTCTGATCAATTCCTTGGCTGAGCAAAAGCTTTTTGGTTTAATGGCATCCCATTCATTGATTCTTTTTTTCTTTTAGGGCTGAGGACTGAACTCGGGGCCTTGCGCGTGCTAGGCAAGTGCTCTGCCACTGAGCTAAACCCCCCCCCCCATTGATTCTTGACTTTAATTCTTTCACTTTGGAAGTCTTGTTGAGAAATTTGTTGCTTATTCCCAAATGCTGGAGTGTTGGTCCTAATTTTTCTTCCAGCAGTTGTATGGTAGCTAGTTTAATTCATAGTTCCTTGATCCATTTTGATTTGATTTTTGTGCAAGGTGAGAGATAAGGATCTAATCTCAACTTCCTGTCCATTTTGTTCAGCACCATTTGTTGAATAGGCTGTCTCTCCTCCATATTATATGTTGACCCCTTTTGTCAAATATCAGATGCTTAAAGATTTATGAGTTTGTCTCAGAGTCTTCTATTGTATTACCTTGGTCTTCATTCCTATTTTGATACCAGTACCATGCTGTTTTTGTTACTACAACTCTATGGTATAATATAAACAATAACAGATGCTGTTGGGGTTGCAAGGAGATGACCAGCACATTGTTGGTGGAGCTGCAGATTGATATAGCTGCTCTGGAAAGCAGTGTGGAGAATCCTCAAAAAATTAGGGATGGGTCCACCATATGACCCAGCTGTCCCTCTTCTGGGTATTTTCCCAGAGGAGTTAGACTCAGCACATTATAGCAACACAGCAAAATCTATGTTCATAGCAGCTGAATTTACAATACCAAAATTATGGAACCAACCCCGATATGCCCTTCACTGGATGAATGGATCCAAAAGCTGTAATATATATCTATATCTATATAGATATAGATGGATATGTAGATATGTATAGATATAGCTATAGACACACACACACACACACACACACACACACACACCACACACACTCCCCAATACAATGGAGCTCTACTCAGCAATCAGAAACAACAATATTGTTGCCTTTGAAGGTAAATGTATGGCAATAGAAGAAATCATGCTGAGTGAAGTTAGCCAAACCCAGGGACTCAAGAGTCGAATGTTTTCCCTCATTTGTGGAGGCTAGAGCAAAGCCCAGACTTGGGTGAAAAGTAGTCAAACTCATGCATACTCACGTATTGGACTCACCAAGGGCATAGCAACACATAATCTAAGGGAACCATAGATATGTGTGGGGTGGGGAGGCAGGGAGGAGGGAAGATAGGTAGGGATCTAGTGAGTCAATCAACAATGTAGCATACTTTTTGCTCCCCCAAAGAATCCAAATAATACTTATGCAACCGTTTAATTCTGGAAAATGCACAATCTAAACATTTATATTGGTTGTGAAATATAGAGGAATAAAGAGATTGGGGTGTGGCAATGTGGGGGTAACTGTTTAGGAGCAAATGCATATCATATTGTTACTTTCTATGCATTTATGATTATACAATAACTCAACTCCTTAATAAAAAAGTTTTTAAAAAGAACCAATCAAATATAAATAAATAGACAAGTAAAAGGAAGTCTAGTAGAGTGGAGGAAGGAGAACAGGAGGGAAAAGAGGGGACTGAAATCAAATTCCATGCGTGCATGATATTTTTGGGACAAACCCAACTACTATGTATAACTATAGTGCTCTAATAAAAAAAATCTAAAAAGCTACCTAATCTTGCTTAAATTAAGAGAAAAGTGAATTGAAAGCATTTTAAAATATTTCTGGTTGCCCACCTGATTACAAAACTTAAAAAAAAAAAATGCTAAGAAGCCCTGATGGTGAGTTGTGGAAAACGTGCTGTCTTCATTGCCAGTGGGAGTGGAAAGTGGCACAGCCTCTGTGGGAATAAGGTAAATTAAATATTAAAATCACATTTGCAGGCTGGGGACATAGGTCCCCAGAATGCTTGCCTAGGGTTATGGTTTGGATCATTATGTCCCCTGAAACGTTCAAGCATTAGGCAATGAGAGGATGTTCAGAAGTGAAATGATTAGATTATGAGAGCTGTAGGCTCATCTGTGGATTAATCTATTTGATGGATTAATGGACTACTGGGCGGTAAGTGTAGGCAGGTACAACTTGGCTGGAGGAAGTAGGCCACTGGGGGCTTGGCCTTGAAGGGTATCTTGTCCCTGGCTCCTTTTTATTGCTTCCCAGCTGCTATGAAGTGAGCATCCTTCCTCTACCACCACACCCTGCTGCCCTGATATTCTGCCTTACCTTGGACCCAGAACATGGAGTCAACCTGCTATGAACTGAACCTCTGAAAGCCTGAGCCCCAAACAAACTTTTCTTCCTCTTATGTTGTTCCTATCATGTATTTTGATCACAGAGACAAAAAGCTGAGTAACACATCTTGCAAGCACAGGGCCCTGGGTTCCATCCGAGCAGCAGCACCATCACAAGAAAAGAAACCCACATTTGCATTTGCACTTACCTATAGATTTAGTGCTTTATTTGCAAGAATTTTTACAAATATTTAACAATATGAGGAGTTATTCATCATGAAAGTATTTTTTTTAAAGAGAGAAGGACAGCGAATGAGACAGAGAATCAATTTTTATCAAGTTTTTCACATGACTTTCATTGATCTGACACTTAGTCGTGTACGTGGGTGCTAGGGTTTGAACCCATGTACTCATGCATGCTGGGCAAGCGCCGTAACTGCCGAGCCACCACTCCAGCCCCATGAAAGTATTTTTAATGCAAAAGGTTATAAATAATCCAAATACCCATCAATAATGGGCTTGTTAAATAAACCATGTTGCATCCACAAAATAGAGAATAGAGTAACTGTTAAAAAGAAAACCAAAAAGATCAACCCCCACACTCAGCAGTGGCAAAGTCTGTAATTCCAGCCACTCAGGAGGCTAATGCAGAAGGATCATAAATTTGAGGCCAACCTGGGCAATTTAGTGAGATCCTGACTCAACATAAAATAAAAGAGGCTGGAGAAGTAGCTCAGAGATAGAGGATCCCTGAATTCAATCTCCAGTACTGCAATAATTTAGAAAAAGGAGGAGGAGGAGGAGGAGGAGGAGGAGGCGGCGGAGGGGGAGGGGGAAGGGGAGAAGGGGAGGAAGAGGAGGAGGAGGAGGAGGAGGAGGAGGAGGAGGAAGAAGAAGAAGAAGAAGAAGAAGAAGAAGAAGAAGAAGAAGAAGAAGAAGAAGAAGAAGAAGAAAAATAAAATTTAAAGAAAGAAAGAACAAACTCTCTCTGAAAACCAAGATTCAGAATAAAAGATTAATTGAATAAATAGATAAAAGGTATGTATGGAGTCTTCTGGGCATCGTGGTGCATGCCTGTAATCCCAGCAATTTGAGAGGCTGAGGCTACAGAATCCCAAATTCAAAGCCAGCTTCAGCAACTTAGTGAGACCCTGTATCAAAATAAAAAAATGAAAAGGGCTGGAGAAGTGGCTCAGTGGTTAAACCATTCTGGATTCAATTCCTGGTACAAAAAAAAATTGTATTGAAAGCTACCTTTTTAGTATAAGAGGAGGGGAAATAATGTTTGCTTATTTTTGTCAAAAACAAAAGCTCTGGAAAAATAAATTTAAAAAATAGTAAAAATGATTTCTGGAGGGCTGGAGTCGTGGCTCGGTGATGATGGTGCTTGGCTCACATGCACGAGTACTTGAGTTCAAACCCCAGCACCACATATACAACCAAAGTGTTAGAGGAATGAAAGTCACATGAAAAACTAAATTAAAAAATTGCTTTTCTCTCCCTCTCTCTCTTTCTCACTCACTGTCCCTTTCTCTCTTAAAAAAAAAAGATTTCTGGGAGGGGACAGGAAAATAGCTTAGGAGACAGAGATGAAGGTGACATTTCTCTAGGTATATTGATCAGTGTAAATGTTTTACAAATTTCAAAATTAATAATAATAAAATGAAATGAAAAAGGAAAAAAAATAAACTGACATTGGAAACAAAGGAATTTA
Source organism: Aplodontia rufa (assembly GCA_004027875.1). Classification (NCBI taxonomy): domain Eukaryota; kingdom Metazoa; phylum Chordata; class Mammalia; order Rodentia; family Aplodontiidae; genus Aplodontia; species Aplodontia rufa. The sequence goes on from PVKS010010809.1 coordinate 35,215, forward strand.
AAATGAGTATCAGATTGAGGGATTGAATGCCTCCTTTGGTTGGCCCTGCACTTAGGAATTTCCCCAGTAAAGTTTGCTGGACCATGGAGGCTGTGGAATTTTTACAACTTGCTTAAATTATGTTTATTGTCTATTGTCTATCTTTTGCCACCACACAGTTCAAACATGGCAGAGATCTTGGTTTATTTGGTTCATTGATGTATCCATACCTATAGCCTACACAATGTCTGCACATAGTAGGTACCCAATAAATATTTGTTGAGTAAAGAACAAGGAAGCCATTCTTTGTATGTACTTCTTTGAATGCCCAAAGCTAGTGCAGGGCTTTTACAGAGATGGCCTGATGTATATTTTTATCTGAGCCCAGATGTTTTTAGGAGAGCTACAACTACATCTCTGTCCTCACTGACATCTATTCATGTCTGGCCAATAGCTCTGGACCCTGCCATTGTCACTATCTGCAGCTGGCAGTCATAGCAGCCAAGATATTGCCCAAGCTCATGCTGTACTGAAACTGCTGGATTTACTCTCCTCTCTCCTTAGTGTACTTCCAGCTGGGCTGCTTTGTAAGCCTTTCAGAGGTATCTCTCAATTCCTTTCTAGCCAGTTTACAAGAACAGGAAATGATATTTAGGACACATGGAGAAATAAATCTCTCTTTTAAAATGGCTATATACAGATGAAGAGATTTCTTTTGGTAGGCCTAGTTTAATGATAAACTACAGATCTGACTGTCACTAAGAATAGCATCCAATGCCCTACATCCCTCTCTCAGCATTTAAAAAAAAAAAATACACGAAAGGTTTCAGTTCAGAGTTCACTTTTTAAAAAAGTTTTGCTCTGGGAGTAAGATAAAGGTGGATCTGGATTCCTACTTGGAGAAGTTCCTAACTTGCCTTCAAGGGACTTGGTTTCCCCAATTTTAGCAACAATTAGTTTTCTACATTGTTGGAAATATCAATAGATTTGTATGTTACACCCCTAGAACAATGCCAGTTCTTTACTAAAGGTAGAATTAATAAAAATAGACTCATTATTCTTACTAAAAATTATGGAAATAAGATCAGAAGAAAATATATAAAAATATGGATAGTCATTGCCCTTGGGTGATAAGATTATTGTGCTTTTTTATTTTGGTGAGTAAACTTTCCCAGACTTTTTATATCATATAAAATAACACAGCAGTTTTATAATCAGAGCTGTTAATAAAATAATTTATGTAATTTTTTATAATTAAAAATTCTTAAATTTCCTTCCATGATTCTTGTCCTATTTCTCAATAATAACTCAAATTAAATCAAAGAATTAACATGAGCACACAGACCCAGGGCCCAACAACAAATAATCAGCCTGAAAAAATCTGAATAATTGAAAATGAGGGCTTGACCTTTAGTACAAGTGTTGAAACCCAAACTTTAAGGATCTGGTGAGTAGATGGCAAACCTTTTAAAGTGTTGATCAAGAAGAACAATCTTGAGATCAGGGCATGAGCCAATGGTGTCTTCTGTGAGCCAGAGCAGCCCCTGCTTCTCTACTAGAGTTGGAGGGACACAGAACAAAGAGGGAGGAAACACTCGGCCAAGCCTCAGCCACCCTCTATGATCAGCCAGGAGAAAGGTGTCACAGAAAGGTGGTGTGGGCCCCACAATGGGGTGGCTATTGTTTGCATCACTCCCAGGGTGGGAAATTCCCATTGGCTGGGCAAGTGCAATTTCAGAGATTGGTACTCAAGACGGAAGGAAGTGGCCAAGAAGATGGTTGCTGCCCTCTGAGCCACCCAGTCCCTCCCACATCCTGTGGCTTGCAAAGGCTGTGGTCAGGGTTGCAAGAGGAACAGAGGGACAAAGGAAGCATTTGTGACCACTTGGTCCTCATGCCTGAGACTTCTAACCACTCCACATTTCACAGGTAAATAAATAGGAAGTGAGGCTTAGAAAGGAACAGGAAATAGTATATTCAAGACTTCAGGAGTTAAGTATTTTTGCCAATGCAGGTTTCTCAGTTAGTGAAGACGCTGAAAGATACTTCCTATTTTGCTTCTTTTCTGACAGTGTTAAATAAGCTTGGTAACTCATGACACCTGCGTTCTGTCGCAGAGCTATGCAGCCTAAAAATCAGAACAAGCCATTCATCTCACAGTCCAACAGTAGAACAAGGGTCAATTAATTATCAAAATTTTTATTTATTCTAGAGAGAATCTATAACAGAGAATAGATGGCAATCCATCTTTATAACTCTGGCGGTGCCCCTGGATGGCACAGATAAGATCAGGAAATTTAAAAAGGAGTGCACTCCATCTATCTTCTAGAAAACACATTTAATTTCCCCTCATAGCTTCACTTTTTTCAATTTCTACTTTGTGCAGTTCTTTTATTTGCTTCCTCCTCCCCCTCATTTAACTCTTTTAAATGAAGAAGCAAAGTAATGTCCCAGGAAAGAGGTTGGCACTTGTTTCTGCTCAGGGCATCCCCTGAAGGTGAAAACTCCCAAGTATCTGTGAGGGCACCTGCCCATTTGGCTGCACCTCAAGGACTGAGATCAGGAGGCTGCCCAGAGAAGGAAAATAACCAGCTATATCAGTGGGCGAGAGCCTGGAGCATAATGAGGACTGAGACAAAGAGAAGGTCAGCTGTAAGTGGGTCAGAAGACCAGAGTGGAGAGTAGGCCCCGGAATGCTCCATTGTGAGGCCTGCCAAGGAGGATTTCAGTCCTGCCCCCACCCCCACCCCACCCTGGGGCAGGGTGACTCAGCACTTCCTATTATTATGAGGGCCAACCCCAGGAGGCCCTACCAAGGCTGATTGCTGTTAAAACTGGCCTGCTCCGCATGGGGCTCCTGGTTCATTCTAGGTCTGTATAGTAAAAGGTTGTTCTAGAAGGGATGTGTGTATTCAACTTTCTTTTTTTACTTTTATTTTTTTTACTTGAGCCAACAGTTGGTACTGGTCAGACTTTGGGCAGACACCAGTTGCTTTGTCTGGTAGCACTGTCCCATAATTATTAACATTTATTGGCAAATTGCTTGTTGCCAGTGTTGCATGAAGAACTTTACACGGACACCTCTTATAATTCTCAGAAGCTGACCACAAGGTAAGGATAACCATCTCCATTTGCAGAGAAGACAGAGGCTTAGAGATGTTAAGCTGCTCAAGGACCAAGATTCTTAACTCAAACCTTTGGAGTTCGAGTCCATGCTCTTAACCTGTACTCAGTACTACCTGGTAGAGATTAGAAATGGATTGTTGAGATTAAACAAGAACCAGAAGGTGATAATATGCAGGAGAAAGTGGAGAAAACAAAAAGTTAGACCAAAAAGGTCTGTCACTGGCAGAAAAATCAAGGTAGTTAAGATCACTGCTCCTGTATGCCACGTAATCTGCTACTTAGGACATTCGTTGTTCCCTGTCCTGAGCCAGATATAGACCTGTAGAAAGTATTTTTCCATGGTATCGGAATTTCCTGAATAACAATAAATTCACAACTACATCAGTTTCAGAGTACTTCAGCTTTGGTTCACTTGACAGCTAGGAGTAGGGCAGTTACAAAATCTTTTATTCCATTCCAATCTGAATAATGCTCAAGTCACCTATCACACTTTACACAATGATTTATAATAGGTCACACAACCTAAGAAAATGTGAACAGTGACCACAGAGTTAAAGAGGCAGAACAAAGGAAGTGAGCTGATACTGGTAGATGCAAAAGAGTCACTGCAGGTGGTCAGATAAGATTAACGCACCAAGGAACTTATTGGAGATGTGGAACTGTTCTGGGCACAGAACTTGTTCAAGGAAAGGGTCCAGATCAAGCAGTTTCTAAGGGAGCTGTGTCAAGCAGGGACATAGAGCTGAGCTGAAGCCCCTGGGAAAGATGTCAGGTGTTTCCATGTCATCTGTCAACCTTGGTTCATGTTGACTGAATGGTTTGATAAGATGACTGACTGGTCAGTGTGCGCCTCTGTAACATGGTCTTAGGTAACTTCCTTTTGTGTATTTTAGGTGAAGGGGGCCTGGTTTCTCTCACATGGATCTGCTCATTCATGTTCTTCTGATTCAATTCAGTAAGTTCACAGGTGGTGAACTTATTGTGAATATTAGTCACAATAGAACTTATTAGTGTGACTAATTAATTTTTCAGTTTGTGCCTTATGATTATGCTATGCAACTGGGGGTTATCTATCTTTCCCAACAAGTTAACAAGTCATTCTGCCTTAGTTCTTGGAGTAGCTAAGTGTAGCTGCTACTTTGTGAAGTGGAATAACTCAGGGCTAAGCATACCCTGAAAACTGAATCAGAGAAGGACACAGCTTGTTTTCTACATTCATCTTCCTAACATCTCTTCAAGGTGGATGTGTTTTGCTATCTTAATTTTTCACATATGCAATCAATGAATTTATTATCTAGCTCTGGACTCCTATAGTTACCTGGGGACAGGTGCATATTCAGCGTCACTGAAGCAGCATATCTCATACTGAGTGTCCCATCTCCTACAGTCCCTGAAAATTTCATGATTACAGAGGTAGGTAAGGGAGCAGAGGCAGGGGCATTGTTTGCCAAAGGTTATTACTGAAATGTACATTGTCCTAAAAATCAGACTGTACAGAAATAAGGGCTTTGTCTTGTTTGCTTCTGTATACTTAGCTAGGGAAACATAAAAGGCAGTCCTTATATAAACAATGACTTGGAGACTTTTTGATACTTTCTGGGCAAGTTGAGTCCTTGACTCTGCAAATCAGAGGATAGGGAGGAATGGGTCATAGGTAATACTTTTGGAGGATGTGGTTGGGTAGAATTAGGGATGGGAAAGTTTGGAACTTCAAGCTCCATAGCAGGAGAATCTGAAGGTCTGGTGGGCACTACAAATTTCCTTCCTTCACTCAGTCATTGTCTCTATGCTGTCCTCCCATCCTTCTTTCCAACTGCACAAGAAGAGGCATTCTTTTGACTTAACGAGGCTACAATCTCCAGGTTTAGGCCATTGACATTTTTGTCTCTCCCTCCACTGATATCCTCAAATGAGCTCAGGTATCCTTCCTTCAGAAAAAAGCAAAACAAACAAAACCTTGGGTGACTTTATAGTTCTTTCTAGTAGACATTCTATTTCTCTTCTTCCATCTACTGTTAAACTTGAATAAATGGTCTGTACTTTCTTATTTTCATTTGTTGGTTGCCCTATAACTTTCAATCCCATGAAATCTGGCTTCTGCTTTTGCTACTACTTTACTAAAATATTCTTTCTTGTTTAAAGAAACAAAACCCTTTATATCAGACTCTTACATTGCCTCTGGTATTCCTCTCCCTTCTTCCTTTTATGGATAAAATTCAAAGTTTTAACTGGACATATGAGAAACTGCATTTTCCAGCCTCCTTTGCAGCTGGGTGTGAGCCTGTGGCAAACTCTGGCTTCCTGAAAGCTGTTTGTCCTGTCCTTCCTCCTTTGTTTTTGCTGCTGTTTGGAAGCAGTATTAGAAATTGGTGTCATGATGGCAGGGCTGGCATGTTGAGAACAGCAGGACTACTCCTTGAGCCCTGGACTGATTACCTCTGGCTCTTTACATGAGAAATAAATAAGCTTACATTTTATTTTCATCATTCTTATTTTGCTGGTCCCTTTGTTACAGCAGCTTAGCAAGTACTCTACTAAATTCCTTTATTTCTTGTTTAAAAAGTAATATGCAACCTGTAGAAAAGCATAAATGTTTAATCCCACTGTCAAATATTTTGAAGAATAACAAGGGGTGATAGGGAGGGGAAGGGCAAATGTTGGAACTGAGATAAAGCAAGGTACATTCCAAGCAGTTATAAATGTCACTGTATATACTGTAGCCACACATATATATATATATATATACACATACTTACATATATATATACATACATATATATATGTAAGAAAGCCATTTGTAAATGTTGTCTTTAATCCTTTAGGACCTACCTAATAGAGCTGCTTTCGCTGAGGTTATGCTGTTGATCTTTCTTGTCTTCCACTCAACAAGACTTTTCTACCTTTAAAGACTTATCAAATCTCAAACTTGGAAATTCAGTGGCGACTGCTGTTTGGGATGCTCAGACCTATTCAAACCATCTGGCAAGCAACACTCTTTACTGTGGCCATGGGGCACATTTAGCATGTGATCGCACTTTAAAATTCTGTTTTTCATAATGTCAGGTGAAAGGCAATTTGAATTTTAGAATGTAAACCTTTGAACATTAGTTATTCAACAGTCCCAATATCTGGGATATAACATGCTGTCATCTGAGTCACAGAGCTGTCCTGGGCCATTCTCTCATCTGAAGAAGTGTTGATTTCATTGTTGTTCATTGTGTTGTCATCTGATGAATTACCTCTGAGGATTTTTCTGTTATCTGAGCAGCTGCTACCCTATGTATGAAAAACCTAATTTGATTTTCTAAGCCTTTTTTTCCCTGTAATGTTCTGTTTGCGTCAATAGACTTTCACTCAGACACACTAAAATGGGATTCATAATATCAATTTATTATCTTAACAATCTCAGTACACAAGGCAGCCTCACCATGTTCTTTTTTTAGGGATAAGCGAGGTCTAGCTTCTTTCTAAAAAAGAACGGGCTGTACAACTTCTTATTGCAAAAATTGTAGCCTAGTTAAATTTTCTACTGACAGTCCTTTGGTTTTTCTAATAAGAGGACAACCTATTATAAGATAAGTTGTTACTGAGATAAAAGAAAATTAGAATGTTACTCTTAAAGGACATTTCTGAGCTTTAACACATAGTGCTAATGTTTCATACCAGATCTTTCTCAGGTTCCTTTGCCCTTCTTCAGTCTATACATCTTGTAACATTTTGGCAGATACAAATTAAAGATGTAAATGAGGCTGACTACAGCTGCCCAGTCCCAAGGATTTCTCTTGGATAAAGGACTTGGAACTGCCTATCATCATTCCACATGAAAGCAAAAATCATTTCTACACAGAAAGCAAAAAATTTTAATCCTATGAAACATTGAAGAGGCGTGGCCTGGGGCAGGTGGAGAAGCTGAGAATCCAGTTCTTTTCTGGGGAAAATACTGTCTTCTCTTATTTCCCTTCTGCTATCCTCAACCTTCTGATGTCTGTGGTACTTTGGGGGAGTCACGGATGGGCATGTGTTGGTGATTGGAGTAAACAGAATCGGGAGCCTGACAGCGACTTGGGGAGGTGATTATGAGATGGCAAGGTGTAGCCTCCGGAGGGCCTGAGCAGCATCCTAGTTCCATGCTGCTGCCTATGATGGAGAGACAGGCAGCAGCCAGCCAGAAGTGTGGAGCAGGTATGCATTCCTTGAGGATTTTCAGGAGGAGGCACGAAGGAGAACTTGATAAAAGACTAAACTTTCAGTCATACATGGCATGAAGTCTGTTCCTTGCTGCCCTTGGCAGACTAGAGAATAGAGAAGTGTTTAGCATTCGATCTATCCAGAATAAACACCAACGAGCCCATGTCCAGGAATGAGGCTAACTCCCTATCTGTTCCATATACACATTTACACATATACACATGTACTCCTAGCTGTCTTTCATCCTTTCTCTGTCTCTGTTCCATTTGGTGGTGGATACGTGGGAGGGGGCAAAGTAGGAGGTATTTTATATAAAGGGAGCCAGGAGGATGTCAAAGATCCACGTCATCTGTTTGCAGAACAGAGGTCCTCAGAAGCCCTGGCCACTTGTGTCATGCAGTGCCTAAAACAGAGGATGCTTCCAGCATACTGTTTCATCACATTCCCCAGCTAATCCACGCACATGCTCCCCAAACGCCAGTGAAAAAGGAAGGACTGATCCTCAGAGCCCCTTCAGCTCCAAGGAAGACATAATTAATCCTTGAGATAGATGGAACTTGTTAATTTGCTATTTCTTTCCTTTCCCCCCCTTTCTTCTCTCATCCCCCTTCTCTGGCCTCCAACCTTCTTCCCTTGTTGTGTCCTTGATCTTATGGTATTTTCTGCTCATTAATTTTCAAGCTGTGCTGCTGCTATCACCAGCGTCCTGTGTTCCCTATTGTGGACAGAAACCTGCTTCTATCATTAGTGGCTTAGAGGAAGCAAAGGGAGCTGAGTGAGCTTAAGTCTGAACCAGGGGGCTAACTTTTTTTTTCTAGAAATGATTAAATAAAGATAGGTAAATATATGTCACATTATGTTCTAAGATTGATGGCTCTCAGCCTGGAATGGTGTCTTGGCAGCAGAGCACTTGCCTGGCATGTGCAAGGATGAGTTCGAACCCCATCACTACATATACGACTAAGTGTCAGAAAAACCAAAACCAGATGAAAATATAAATAAAATTGATTCTCTCTCTCCCACTCTCTGTCTCTATCTTTAAAAAAAAAGAAAAGATTGACTGATCTCAGCATATAAATGTACAGCAATAAAATTCAAATTGAGAATTCAACATAACAGGCCTGTTCTTCTCCTCCTTGGGGCTCCAGTACTACTCTCCTAGCTATGTTGGAAAACAAGAAGGACACACATCAGTTTGGAATGATTTAGGTGAAATCATCTAGAATTCAGGTTATGAATGTGGTGCCACCATTATTTTTAGACTCACAGCTGCAGTGTACCCTCCCACCACCCACCCCTGCCTCAGTGAAGTCCTCCTTCCTATCCTCCTCCATTCCATCGTGTTGTAACAATGGGAGGGGAGGTTCCAGGACAGTGGGAAACTCCCTTGTCCTGACATCCACAACCTATTTCTTTTTTCTTTTTATTAATTCATTTTCAGAACTGATAGATAAAACCATAAAATTATACATATTTATGGGTTACCATGTAATGTTTCAATGAATGTGTATCTTGTGTAATGTTTGAAACAGGGTAAGCATATGTATCTTCCCACATGATCTATTTCTATGCCATCTACATTTATAACCAAAGGTCATAAGGATTATTTCCTGCTTGGTGGGTAGAAGCAGAAAGATCAGTTATGAAAGTAGTATTTGAAATAAGGAAAGGGGCTATCAGGTATCCTGTCTATTCATTGTGATCTTTCTGGGATCTCCTATACATGGAAACTCCAGTCATCTGAGGCCTCAATTCCTAGAAAACAAACATCTCCATGTTCTCTTTCTAACATAGCTATGCTTATTCATAAATATTTTATCCATAAGTGCTCAATAAATATTTACTATCTGAACAAATGATTCTTGCTGCCTATAGTAATATTGTGTGGAGGTGTGAGCACAATATTTCATATTAAAAGACATTAGTCATGAGGCCAGCCACTTAGCCATGTCCTCTTTTTGCCTCTCCTGTAATTACATGAATACGATGACCATGACATTTTTGCATCCTACTTATGTGCATCCATTGGTTTTGACTATCAAAAATTAGTTACTGTGTGCTAGCACAGCTAGCACAATTGCTGTTAAGTGGTACTTTGGGGGTTTTATTTTTTTTTAAGTCTTTCAGTAGTGCTGTAAGGAATGATCTTCATGTTTCATTCATTGATTGGTTCATTCTATAGCTGTACATCAGGCTCTGTGTTAGAAGCCAAGGAACAAAGTGAGCAAGATAGACCAGATCCTGATCTTTATGGCACTTATGAGCTAACGCTTAGTGAAGAAACTTGTACTTCTGGGATATGCTAATTGACCAGGCCAGGATTTGAATCTGTCTGATTCCAAAACTCATGGTGCTTCTGAAAAATGGTGACAGTGAATCATAAGGAATCTATCTGCTCAGTGCCAATTCTTTAAAACTTGGCTCATTTGAAAACATTGATACCAATACCACGTGTTATTATTATCTCCAATTTATAAATAATGAAATTGGACACAGAGAGGTTAAACTACTTCCCAAAGACCACAGAACTAATAGGTGGCAGGATCAAGATCTGGACGCCTGTCATTTTAGCTTCAGAACCCGTGCTGTTTCCAGCTGATCACTCTGCTGCCTGGGGTAACGGAGAGGATAAAAGTCCACTTGCCCTGTGCTATGGGGGCTTACACATCAGCAGGAGAGAAAAGTAAATTATAATACAGTACAAATCAGAACATAACAAAGCCACAAAAAACGAGCATAAACAAATTGCTTGGGGATTAAGGAAGGATTATTGTAGTCTAAGAAGCCCTTGAAAACAGAGGACAAGGGGAAGTGCTCTATTTAATAGGTCTGTAGCATATCATATTTCAAGTACAAAATGATACATTATTCTCAGTGGAAACACAAATAGAAGTTAGGATTCTTTCGCTTCCTTAATCTTTTTTGTTATTTTATTCAACAAATATATATAAAATATGTTGAGTGGCAGAATAGGAATAGCAACGTCAGATACTTCAATTTCTGAGATGTTAAATTATGAAAACATATGGATCTTTTTTTTGTATTGAGGATTGCCTGAGTGTGCTAGGCAAGCCCTCTGCCACTGAGCCATATCCCAAACCAAAGCATGTGGATCTTAGAATCAGCTAAATACAATTCCTATTTTTATAACATAAGAGCATGTCTTGCTCTCTGTTCATGGAATTTTAATTAGTGAAAGTAATGAAGAGCCATTGGGGAGTCTCATTTTCATCCAGGTCCTAGTGGGCTGCTATGTACACCGCACATTTCACGTACTACACAAAGATCCCTAGCTTAGCTGGTGAGGAGTTGAAATCTAGCCTGCGTTTCCCACACCAGTCAGTGCTCCCCACTGCAGGACTGCCTTATTCCTACCAAAAGGAAGGGCATCAAGGATTCTTTTTAAAATTTGCATCAGTTAGAGGTTTTCTATGGGCTATCAGTGGCCTGGGTTCCTGGGCAAGAAAGACAATAATGGTGCCGCTGCAGTTGGGGTTATAGTAGATTTCATATGATAACATGGCGTTTATATGTCTATTACAGGCCTCAAAAAAATTGTAGGAAAAAAAATTGTAGGAGTTTATTAAATTCTAAATTACTTTAAGATTAACTCAATAATTAAGTAATTACATCATCACTATATGTTCTTTAAGTGAAAAATTTTATTGATTTCATGTTATTAGAAAATTATAATATGGGAGAAAATTAAATAATTTCAACTTTCAAGTAAGCATTTTTTTTTTGTACCAGAGATTAAAACCCAGGGATGCTTAAGTAGTGAGCTACATCCCCAGCCCTTTTTATTTTTATTTTGAGAAAGAATCTCACTAAGTTGCCAGAGCCTCACTAAGTTACTGCTGATGCTAGCTTTGAACCTGTGATCCTTCCACCTCAGCCTCCTAAGCTGCTGGGATTAGATGTGTGTCGCCACATCTGACATCAACTAAATAGTAGTTTTGCATAGAGCTTCAGGAACTTCACACATTGTCTAAATTTCATTTGGTGAGATTTTTGGACCTCTATTACATGTCCAAACTATTGTATAAAATAATTCAAACGTAATTGAACACTGAACAAATAAAAACACATGGTTAAAACATAACACTTTCCGTATAGTTAGATAGTGAAATGGCTAGTCACAGTTTGGCTCATGCATTACCTGATTATTGAATAGAGGCTGAGTGACCCTAATCTGAAAACCCCAAATCCTTGGATTTTAGAGCCCTTCATATTTTAGATTTTTATGAAACACGTATGGTTCCAAGCATTTTAGATAAAGAATATTCAACCTACAATACATTTTGGAAGCGTTCAATTCTTTTTGAATCATCCTGTATCATTTAATAACATTTTTGGAGATGTTTAAAATACCAACTCAGCACTCCTAGTTTTGAACACTATTGTGCTATGAATAAATATTATGGTTCACATCGCAAGATGCCTTTATAAGTTGGATTATTGATGAGCAATCCTCCTCTAAAGGATGACAATAATTTTGTTTTACATTTCAAGGACTGAGAGTGACATTACCTCTCCACCACAACGCTACCTCAAAATCAGATCCTGCAGATCCAGAGTGTCTCTGAAAGCTTCAAAGTTGTCATAGTGACCATCAAATTATGAGCTACTCCAGGGCTTATTCTCATAGAAAGTGAAGTATCCCAGGACATTGTGCCATTAAAAAGCAGAAAGAGCCTTGAAATAGTTCCCTCATTAAATGAGCCAGTGTTCTACTGTAAAACATGGATCCGATAATGATAAATATGGTTATCATCACTAGCCAGAGGTTGTCTTCAGTTTTACAGACTGTGTCATGAAATTGCCATGTTAAGTGTTTATTTTTCTGGATGATTGTCATCTTTAAGGAGAACCATTTCATTGGATAGTTTGCTGAGAGCAGACTAAGTTGGAATTTGACAATCCTAAGCTGAACCAGAGGAGATTTGCTGCAGATGTGTGTGTGCATGTACTCATGCACTCACACAAAATGGCACATGCTCTGACTGCAACCACATAGATGAATTCAGCAAGTATAAATTAACCTGACCTCAGAGCAATACATTTTATCTGGTCAGCTTAGAAAATAGGTTTTTATAAGGTTTTAATTGGCTATTATTAGGATGAGCATTCATACTTCAGTGTATTATTAATATTGAAATGTTTTAAGCAATTTAACTATCAATAGCTTTCTTCTTGAAGCTATCAAATGTTCACTGATTAAATCAGATAATTTTCCTTAAATTTTTGCTCTTTTAAGAATAACAATATTTGTTCAAGGAAGACATTTTTAATCATTAATGAAGGCTGAATGCAACAGTTACAGTATATGATCATGAAGGCACATACATGTCCAAGCACTTTGCTTCAAAATCCAGTGCAGTGAAGGTTAGAGAGCTGGTAGGGGCAGATTTTGTTTGTTAGGAATATTCTCTATGGATGACTAAATATGGCAGTTTTTCTTGTCATATACAATGATGTTCCAAAAATACTTATTTTATTCATTAAACAAATATTTGTTGAGTGCCTCATCTGTGCTAAACGTGGGGTTGAGTGGTAGAGATACGAAGATGAACAAGGCAGAACACTGGTGTGCTATGCTCTGTTTCAGGTGAGCAGTGCTTCAGAAAAGAGGCAAAGGCAGGAAGCAGGAGGGACCAGGTCCAGTTGAAGGTCCAAGTCTGGAAATGCACACACATTATTCCATCCTGTATTGGGGCATAGGACTAACAAACTATTATGCATTTGATTACACTTCTAGACTTGGTGGCCACCTAGAAAATGGTCAGGAAGGACTTTAAAGGTAAAGATATTTGATTTGGGTCTTGAATATCAAAAGATGTTCAACAAGTTTAGAGAAAGGGCCTGGAAAGACATTCCTGTTTGTAGGAAATGTCTGGGGAACAAGAAGCAATTTTACTTAGCTGGAATGTAGGAGAAAATGAAGCTGAATAGAAACAAGGAAGCCAGATTTCAGAGGTTTTGTAAATCATACTAAAAAGTACAAATTTTATTCTATAGGTACCAAGAAGTCAATGGAAGGTTCTAAGTCAAGCAGTATTTGATTTTTAAAAAAGTTTATGGAATGTCTACTATTTTGGGGGCCCACACTAGGGAATGGATTGTGGAGAGGGATTAAATGCAAAAAATACAAAGCCTGGTTTTTTAAAAAAACAAGTTAGTGAAAGTCATAAATTTTCTATAATAGTAATGATGTACATTTATTGAGATTTATTTTGTGCTAGGCATGTGCTAAGTGTGACCATGTATTATCTTACTGAATTCTCCCATGAACTCTAAGAAGTGCTGTTGGTTACTGCAATTTTATGGAAGAAAACAAAGCATGGAGATTTGGTAAGCTGGCCCTAGTAAGAGGTAGAGTCATGGGTCAAATCCTGACTATCTGACTTTAGAAAAATATGCCTTTTTACCGCTAAGGGTATACTGTTTCCCTCTGGCAGAAATCTCTCTAGGGCACCAGGGACTGGAGAGAACAATCCATTCTGTAGAAGTGGAGGTGGTAGTTCAAAAGTCTTCATGAAGATGTTGATGGGATTTGCTTTCAGGAAGGTCATCCTGACAGCCTGAAGCTGGGTATGAGGTGGCAAAATGAGCTTGGAGGCTAAGAGATACTTGATAATACCAGTGGGAATGAAAGGAAAGAGGAGAGTGTAGAGAATTTAGATGTGAAATGGTACAGCATGTGAATGAGGTTAGAGTTCTGGTTTGATGTAATGCTACAGCCATTAATCATAATTCATAATGAGAAAAAGGTAGGGGTAAAGTAGGTGTAGAGAGGAAGCAATTTTAATTTGTTGAACTGGAGGAGTCTGTCCGACAGTAAGTGAGGAAATCCGTGATTGAGTATGGGGTTCTGTAGTTTAATAACATACCTTCCGATCACATTATGTTCATTAAAAAGTTACAAACTAATACGTTAATCAATTGCTTGTATCTCTCTAAATGTAAAACATAACTTGATTCCATCCTAAAAAAATGGAACCAAATGTAAAAATGAATAATACCACAAGAAAGAAAAGAATGAATTTGGCAAAGTGTACTGCCTTATTTAAAATCAAACATGTGGGTAGATGTTTTAGCTTATATGGTGTGAAAACAGTATTGAAGCACTATGTATACCTTTGAGGAGAAAAATAGTGGGGATAGGGAGAGCGTGGATTAAAGTAAAGAGGTAGCAGGGACAGAATATCCCTGAATTTCACCTTAAACATAAAAAGAGAGGGATGGAGTGGTAGCTCAGCAGTATTGTGCTTGCCTGGCATGTGTGAGGACCCTGGGTTCAAACCCCAGCACCACATAACACAACTAAGTGTCGGAGCAATGAAGACTGGATGAAAAACTAAATAAAGCTGGTTCTCTTTAAAATATATATATAAAATATATAAAAATATAAAAATATATACACACATTATGTATATGTAAGTATATATAAAGTATGTATATGTAAGTATATATAAATATACTTATGTAAGTATATGTAAGTATATATAAATATATATACAGATTTATATATATATACAAAGAGAGCATAAAAATATAAAAATTATGGCTCACTCCCTATTTTTTAGAGTTCCCTAATCAGCCTAGGGCTTCTTAAAATGCATTGTGAGAAACAAAAACAGGAGACAAAGGCAAATTTGTGTAATAGATGCATGTGTGAAAATAATGTGGGATTAGAAGATGTCTCCTTCATATATGCAAACAAGACGAGGCTATGAAAAGCCAATTAATTACATTCAAAGAAATAAGAGCCATAACCTATATCCGATTAACCCTATTATCATGTGGGTGGAGTATATTTCATTCCCTCAGTCTTTGGAATATAGATAAGGTACCACTGCTCACCCATCACGACAGCCTTTGCTTAGAAGGAAACTAACCATTCATGAATCATTGACCTTAGCATAATAAAAATTATCCACCTAGGATACCATTGCCAGAAACAATGGATTCTTCCTACTGAAAGATTTTTTGGTTAAAAAGAAATTGTTTCCAATTAATAACAACAATAACAAAAAGACCTATTAAGGACCACTAAGGGAAAGAAAAACTCTAATTAGTAATGCCAAAGATGGAGAAAGAACAAGAGAGTGAAAAAAAAGACCTCTCAAAACAGTCATACATGATAATAGTGGGCGTAGAGGGAAGGGAAATTCTCCAAATAGAGTTTTAACAGGATGTCCTTGGACAGAATTTTGTGGAGGTGGCATAAAGTGGGTAGTGGCCCTATGTTGGCGCATTGTACATACAAAACAGCAGATGATAGAAGTGAGGATTTCAAAGACATTTTCTTTCTTGGAACATATGGAACTTTTAAGGGTGGTAAGGGAATAGTTTTGGTAATTACTTTTTCTGAACTCATTTCTGTAGACATATAAGAATGTTAGAAATGGCCAAATGGTACCTTCACTTTAAAGAGATTGTTAGATATAACAGTATCAGTTGGGATACTTTAGCCCCAAGTCTCAGAAATAACTGAAGTCGCAGTTAAATATTACGAGCATTTACTGTCTCACATAAGAAGTCTACAGCAGGTGGGCAGTACCTGTTAGCTAACTCGGTGACTCTAAAACCTCTCCCAGATTTTTGTTTTGCCATTCTTGGTGTGTTATCTTTGTTCGTCTTTATTGTCACTAAGACAACATCCTGAGAAATGGAAGACCACCTCTCCATTTGTATTTCTCTTGGAAAAAGAGAAATATTTTCCCCATGCCTCTCAACTCTTACACCTCATTGAGTAGAATTGCTCTGTATATCTAAGACTTAAGCAACCATTGATAGGAGAGATTGATCGTAGGCCCAATCACAATCCAACTTTTGGAACTGAAGCTAAGTCTAGCCTTCCTTGAAACACAGGGCCTGTCAGAGATGATTAGTAATCCAAACAGAATTGGGGTTCTGAGAATGAGGAAGTAGAGTAAGATAGGTCTGGAGTAAGCAATCTCTGGCATCTGCAACAAATTAATTGCAAAAGTCTGTCTTGAATAGTATGAAAGATACTTATCAAATATATTATTAATAAAGTTATCAGTCTTTTGACAACTTTGTTCAATGGCTGTTTTTTCTTGTTTTAAATAATTGTAATCTTACAACTATTTCAAATATTTCAAAGTGATAAATTTGGTATGGTCAGTTCAGTTTGGCTTAAGCTTTTAAAATATCTTTCCAGAATTCTTTTTGCAGCATTTGTTCACAGTAAAAATTACTAATAATGAATGAATTTTGGCAGTGAACTTAATCGCCACAATTTAGAAAGATGCTAACATGCTTCCTAAATACTGGAAAATGTATACGTACTTCCTACTACCTTTCATCTGAGAGTAAAAGCTAG
The DNA here is from genome assembly GCA_004027875.1 of Aplodontia rufa. NCBI lineage: Eukaryota > Metazoa > Chordata > Mammalia > Rodentia > Aplodontiidae > Aplodontia > Aplodontia rufa. The sequence goes on from PVKS010010809.1 coordinate 51,857, forward strand.
ACCTTTTTAAGTCCCACTTGCTTGGACAGTTTCCTGGACAGCAAGACAAATGAGATCAAGAAAGTACTAGACACTATCAACTACTCTGGTTGGAAACTTACTTGACCTAACTGAAGCACTAAGGGTTTGCTTTGAAAAAGTTCAAGGGTGTCCCCTGGAACCTTAAGTTAGGATTTTAGTTGAGTCTCTGGTAGTTTTGCTACCCGGAAGTAAAAGTCCATGAGGAGCTAGGTAGTTCCAGTTTGTGTGTCTGCTTCTCTTTGCAGTCTTGTTTCATTCTTTTCTATCTGCCAACTGGCTTTCTGTTTTTTTCATGGCAGATGATCGCTATATTTTATCCTCTGCTCAAAAGACTGGTCCTGATTCTATCTCTAGTTCTAATTCTGAATTCCCAGTTAAAGGAATCTGATAGAAATAAAGAAATACTAGCTTAGATTAAGGAATTTGCCTAAAGTCATCAAACTTTAAGGCATTCTGAATCTAATGCCTTAGATTAGATCTGGATCTAATCCTTGGTGACTTTCCAGCAAAACATACGCACATCAATGAGACTTTCAGTAGCAATTCTGAAAGTCTGGTTTACTCTGTTTATTCTTGTTTTTGTAAGTTAAGTCTGATCTGGGGCCTTGGCAAATTTCATTTCTCACCCTATCAGTTCCCAGACAAAAGATCTTCCTTTGCTTACTGATTTCTGAAATTCCATCATTAGGAGAATCATTGCTTTCTTTAGTTTAGAATATGGAGTATTTCATTATTATATAGTACTTGACATCTGCCAAAGTACAACGCTACGAAGACCTTCACGGTGATCTTATTGCTCAACAGGGCTGGGATTATTGACTCCCATTGTTTAGGTAAGGCAATGAAGGTTCACAGGGTCAAGGTGATCTGCTTCAGAAGAGGACTGAATTTTCTGGGAGTGTGTGGACCAGTTATTTAAGGGCAGATGATGAGCCTCCTTGGTGATGTGCAGGAAAGTGGACAGAAGCTGATCAGTTAGGAGAGGAAAGCATCACCTCCAAGTGGGCTGGGAAAGCATAACCACAGGCTTCTTGATTTTGAGCTCTCTTGCTAAACTGGAGGCTTAATGAGGCCAGATGCTCTCTGAAGCATCTGTTCACAGAACTTCTGTTCTCAGGTTCTAACATAGTGCTTGGTACATGACAGATACCTGAAGAATGTTTATTGAAGGAATATGAGGCATTTCTAAAAGTAACAATTAACCAATGTTGGAATGAGGTGCCTTAAAAATTTTGTGATTCTTAACACTGGCAAGTTTGAGAAAAAATGGATAAATATCTGCTTGCTAATATTAATGGCTAATACTTAACCTTTTGTGCTGAGTCTTGGGCTAAGTACTTTGTATGTATTGTTCCATATGTATTCCTTATTCCAAAATCATCCTCACTGAAATCAAGGTGTAGGGAGATAAGAGAGAGTTCAAGAAGCATTGTAAGTTGTATCTCCAGGATTTGAACCTGGAAGACTGAGTTAGAGACCTAGATCTTCATCATGTTGTCAGAGTCCTAGATGAGACAGGAGTTTGAAGTAGATCACCTCTCAAGTCTTCAACTTTACGAATTTCTTTTTATTTGGCCAGAAGACTGATGCTCCCACTCAGAGAGAGCTGGGAAGGAGAAATGATTAGGAAGTAAGGTAGAAAGGTCAGTAAAGGGCTGGAGCAGTGGCTCAGCGATGATGGCGCTTGCTTAGCATGCGTGAGTACACAAGTTCAAACTCCAGCACCACGTACACAACGAAGTCTCAGAGCAATGAAAGCCACATGAAAAACTAAATAAAAATTGTTTTTTTAAAAAAAGTCAGTAAAGAACAAGTTGATTTTGATTATGTTTGACATGAAGTCTCAAGATCCAAATGAAAAAGCCCAGTGATATTCTTTTTTTCAAAGAAAAGATAATTATATGTATACTACTGCCATAAAAATCTCTTCTAATGCAATGTCATAAGCATCATTGTCTCTCTGTACCTGTTATGGTATTTATGATTCACATTACTCTTTTAATATAGCCCCATACTGTATTATTGATAACACCGCAATGTCTGAGATAAGCAACATTCTCATTTTAGAAGACAAGCATCTTATTGTCTTTTGTAAGAAAATTTTATTAAAGTATATGCTATTTCAAAACTGAAATCCACAAAAAAGTATCATACACAACAGAAAAAAATATATATACTTTAAGGCTGAAGGAACTCTAATTTGCTACTGTATCTTTAATCATGGATCTCAAATTTAGCATGTTGCATTATCACCACTCTTGACAATAAAACAAAAATTGCGAACATTTTAAGAAAACAACACAACCTGAAACATAACCAGTAACAATCCATTTTCAAAAATTGTTTAACTGAATAACATTAGCATTTGATAATATAGTTCTATTTAAGTCTTAGAGCTCTCCAAAAAGTGGAAATTTACCAAACATTCATAAGGCAGTCAACAACTGAATGTCACCATATACTGGCACAAGGTTTCAAGGGGCACTAAAAGAAAGGGGAAGTAGGCAAGATTTTGGCCAGATAGGCCTTCTCTAGCAGCACTCCTGGGAGCAAGCAGTCAGGGCCCTATGTAGTGAAGGCTGTCCAGCAACAACGTTGGCCTGAGTCTTATCACAGACTTACTGCTTACCAATGGCACAATGTTGGGGGAAGTTGCAAAACCTCTTGGGGCCCATTTCTTCATCCATAAACTGTTAATACTAATCTTTCCTGTCTAGGGCTGTTGTTAAGAATTACAGGAGATATGTGAAGACTCTAGAACCATGACAATGTGGACTTCTGATAAATGTTAATCTCATTCCTTCACCATCTTAGTTTCATTGCTTTTAAGAAAACTGCTCAGGTACAGATCAAGTTCACTTCCTCATTGGATTAAACATGCTCAAATACTATGTGTGGCTCCCTGCTGAAAGCAGAGTGGGTCTGAATTCTAGCCCATCAGTAATCCTCAAGATGGTGTCCTCTTTTCTAATTTGTACAGATACTAGTGCCTCTGTAAAGAACTGGTGTGTTTCAGAAATGACAAACTTTGACAAGCATGGTGGCACACACCTTGGGAGGCTGATGCAGGAGGTTCAAAGTTCAAAGCCAGCCTCAGCAATTTAGCAAGGCCCTGTCTCAAAATAAATAAAAAGGTCTGGGGATGTGGTTCAGTGGTTCAGTGCCCCTGGGTGCAATCCCCAGTCTCCTCCCCCACCCAAAGAAAGGGCAAACTTGGACTTTGTCCCTGTGGAGCTTTAGTGTGACGGGGAGACAGTCAAGTAATGAATAATTACAATTACAATACAGCGGGGTGTGGTGGAATACACTTGTAATCCCAGCACCTCAGGAGACTAAGGCAGGAGGACTGCAAGTTTCAGGCCAGCATCAGCAATTTAGGGACACCCTGTCTCAAGATAAAAAATAAAAAAGACTGGGGATGTAGCTCAGTGGTATAGCATCCCTGGTTTCAATCTCCAGTCCCCTTCCTCCGCCCCTGCAAAAGAATTATAATGCATATAATTAATGCTATTTCTAGAGAAGACATTTAGATCAGACATGTTGAGGGGGGGATTCAGGATCTACAACCAAAAAGATGAGAGAGAGACTTTAGGCAGGGATATTCTAGGTAGAGGAGTGACATTCAATTATAGTCATATTAATTGAATATTTATTAAAAACCATATCGTGTTCCATTTAAGAACACAATACACAAGATCTCTTTTATCACAATTCTAACATTCTAGAAGTGGAGCAAGACAATAATAATTGAAATAGACAAATATTAGGGTGCTTTGGGAGAATACACAGTCAGGGTGGTGGTGGGAGTGAAGATGCTACTTGAGAATGGAGAGTGGGAAGGCCTCTTCAGGGAGGTGTCATCTAAGATGAGATCTGAATGGCAACCGTGGGAAGCTCAAAACATTCATATCAGGCAGAGAGAGGAGCTGTTGCAAAAGTCTTAAGCAGGGACTGAACTTTGTATTTTTGAGTTGGCAAAGAAGACCAGTGTGGCTGAAGTGCAGTAGGTGAGAGGAGGAGCAGAAGGTGAGATGGGAAGGACAGCAAGTGCCAAGCCCACATGAGACTCAGAAGCTTGAGCCTTGTGAACTTGGAGAACAACTAGAAGTTTGATATGGAAGAAGGGAAAGGGTATGCTAGGTGATGAGAGGTGATTCAGGAAATACAGAAAAGAAACAGGTTTTGACAAATTATATGAAAGATCTGGGACACATTTAATTCTGCTTAATTCTATGCAAAGAATCCCAAGAAGGCCATAACTAAAGTATTCAAAGAAAACTTTTCATGGACATGCCTTCAAGAAAGGTTTGAATACATGTGTTACTTGTTCTTGAATCAAAGTCCTCAACACAAAGACTCCATTGACAGCTTTTAATTCTTATCAAGTGTGCCCTCAAATTTTGCTAATGGAATATTTATTTTTGCAACATCTGAGTATACTAACCATGATGGTAATACCTGTTCGATGGAATTTTTTTTTTTTTTTTGTACTGGGGATTGACCCCAGGGGCACTTTACCACTGAGCCACAACCTGTTTTATCATATTTTATTTTGAGACCGGGTCTTGCCAAGTTGCTCAGGGCTTTGCTAAGTTGCTGAGGCTGGCTTTGAACTTGCAATCCTCCTGCCTCAGCCTCCTGAGTTGCTGGGATTACAGGTGTGTGCCACCATACCCAGCTGTTAGACAAATGTAGGTAAATAAACTGTGTTTTACAGCAGGAAAATAGATATGACAAAGCAGTAAGAGTGTATATAATGTCAAGTTGGTAACAAATATGTTATTTGTTAGAACTTGGGAGAACTTTGCCTCATAGTATACAAGATAGACATTGCTAGCTGTCAACCTTATATCCATGATTTTCCCTTCCTTCTTATCAGCAGAACCTCTGATTTGAATACCAAAGAGTGCAACTAAAAATACTTGTCTTGCTGTGTGGTAGCGCATACTTGTGATTCCAGTGACTTGGGAGGCTGAGGCAGGAAAGTCACAACTTTGAGGCCAGCCTTGGCAACTTAGTGAGACCCTGCCTGGCATGTGTGAGGACCCAGATTCAAACCCCAGCACCACATACACAACTAAGTGCTGGAAAAACAAAAACCAGATGAAAAAATAAAATCAATTCTCTCCAAAAATAAATAAATAAATAAATAGGGGTGGGGATGTAGCTCAGTGGTAAAGCACCCCTGTGTTCAAACCCCAATATCAAAATAAACAAACAATAACAACAACAACAACAAAAAACTTCTCACATCCTTTGCAGCTAGGGATCATCATATGACAAAATATTGGCCCATGAGATGCAATATAGGCAGAAATCCCTGGGGAAGGTGTTCTTTCCTGAATCAAAAGGCAATGTCTGACTAGGAGAAAGCCCCTTCATGCTGTTCCCATTGGGCTTCCCCTTTCTTCCTGGCATTTGTAATTATTTGTTGACTCAATGTTTGAAGTCTTGTGATTAATTTCTTTAAACATGACATAAAATAGTTAACATGAAAAACTAAAAAATAAATAAATAAAAATAGCTGAGTTAAAAACAACTGTCACATAAGGAGTATGGCTAAATCTTTTTTTTTTTTTTTTGAGAGGGACATGGGCTGGAGCGGTGGCTTGGCGGTTACGCTTGCCCGGCATGCGCGAGTATGCGAGTTCAAACCCCAGCATCCACGTACACAACAAAGCGTCTGAGTAATGAAGGTTACTTGAAAAACTAAATTAAAAAATTGCTTCTCTCTTTTTTTTGAGAGGGACAGTGATAGAGAGAGAAAGACAGAGAGAAAGAGAGAATCAATTTTTATTAAGTTTTTCATGTAGCTTTTGGTGCTCGGAGACTTCGTTCGAACTAGCATACCTGTGCAAGCCAGGCGAGTGCCGTAACTACTGAGCCACCACTCCAGGCCCCTAGCTAAATCTTTTTGACACGTGTATTAATCTGGAGCTAAACTATGAACATTTACATGATAATTACATAGTAAATTTACATACATATAAGTACATGTATGTAACAATAGGTAGTTTTTTCCTTAACTCAGAAAACAATTATTTTGTGAACAATTACTCTGTAAACATTCATTTAACATATACTATCTATAATTATAATGCTTCTTTAAGTGGCACAGGAAGTGCAGAGATGATGAAATCAAGGTTTTTATTTTGAAGAAGCTAACAACTTCATGAGATGACAGAAACAAGTATGTTATTCTGAAAAGGCCTGCCCAAGAAGAGTCTCTAAGTGGACACGAAGGGATGCAGAAAAAAATAAAAAGAGTTGCCTCAAATGTAGGCAAAGCACAGTTTTCAAGGCCTAGAACCCAGACATGATTCTTACGCCTGGGTGACAGGACTTATTGTCTTATGTTTAGGGTAAATTGTTTCCAAATGCAGAGCCTGGGATTAAGAAGGTATTGAACCTATAGTTCTCTGCTCCTCCATCCTAGAGACGTCTCACTCCATTTGGGCCAAATCCCCTGGATTTCTGAAGTGCCTGAACCAGAAACAAGGGAATCTATGGGAGCTTTGTCTACCAACCTGCATTCTTGTCTGGTTTATGCTCTCTGTGCAATTTACTATCTGCTTCAGTATTAAACAAAGTAAAATCAACCCTGAAATGATGCCTGTTAGGTAAAACTTGACATAGGCAATGCTATTTAGAATCTTATCCATCTTAGAACAAGAACCACCTAATCCCTAAACTCCTCACCTACCTAATCCCTACACCCTTAACCCACCTAATCCCCAAAACCCAGGACCCACCAATCCCTAAAACCCAGACAATACTCCACCATCAGTGCAGAGAAAAGGACCCTTCCCTGGCACCTCCCAAGCAACACCCTAATCCTCTTTTCCTCATGCCCTCTATATGTGCCCCAGTCAGTAAATGGACCATGGGTCCCTGACTCTCCTGGGCCAG
>PVKS010010810.1:0-43046 GCA_004027875.1 Aplodontia rufa
TTGTTTCTCTCTTTCTCTGTCTCTCTCACTGTCCCTCTCTCTTTAAAAAAAAAAAATAGGACTTTAATTATAAGCACTCTACAATCTAATTATATGAACATTTTGCTAATCTCTATTATCTATAGAGTTAGACAAATAATGCTCTCAGGGAGTAAAAAAAAAATTTTTTTTTTCTCCTTCAAGGTTAAGAATCAGAATCTACCCAAACTGCCTAGTCTCCTAGAGAATAAAGACCAACTATATTTGGGCAGTACCAAGTTTTCCTTTATCAAAGTGAATATTAACTCCTGAAAAGTGCACAGAAACAACTCAGCAAAAAGTCTTTAACTTGGATTTCTGAAGTAGTTGCTAAATAATAGACTGCTTCATTCTTCATTTGGGGATAGCTACTGACCTGCAAATTGTGGAAATTATTCTTTGCACTGGTATTAAAGTAGGTAAGACATACTGGTAAAAAATGTGATCTGTATCTAGCTTAACAATGTAATTGTCTGAAACAAAATTCTTGAAGAACAACAAAAATCAGAATCAAAAAACATCAAAAGTGCAAAAATGTCCAGTTGATGAACTTAAAACTTAACCACATCATTAAACTTTCATAAGGAAGTTGCTTTGATCTTAACCCAAGTCCTGGCAGGTGCAGGTTGTAGAACTTTAAATATTTCCTAAGGACTGCTTCAAGATATACAGTTGGCAGGACCTAAGAGCCATAAGAATAAGGGTTTTACTTTTACTTTCTTTTACAGTTCAGTTTCCTCTTCTTTCTAACAAAAATACTTCAAAAAAATACTTAGAGGACTTTGGATTTAGTGTTTAGTTAGTGAGTCTTTCCCAAACTGATTGGCATATAAAGTATTTAAAATTTTCCTTTTGGGGTTGGAGTGGTGGCTTGGGGGTTACAGTGCTTGCTTGACATGCACTAGGATGCGAGTTCAGACCCCAGCACCTAGTACACAGTGAAGTGTTGCTCACGACGTTGAAAAACTAAATAAAATTGATTCTCTCTCTCTCTCTCTTTCTCACTGCCTCTCTCTCTAAAGAAAAAATAAAATAAAAAGTAAAACTTTCCATTAAATATCTAAATATCTGTTGAGAGGTAATTAGACATTTGTACCTAATGATAAGTACCAATGGACATACTGAAATGGTGTTTTTAGACAGACTCTGAAGGTTTTTTTTAAATTGACCTGAGAAATAGCAATAATTTAAAAAAATTAACCTAAGAAATATCAATAACTTCCCCTTTGCTTTCAGCTTGACTCTCTCTCCATTTTAATACTTATATCTTAGTCATTTTTTTATAAATAGAAAGGAGAAGATAGTCATTCATTTCTATTGTTTAAAAATCCTTTTTTTACAACAAAGTTGTCCTAGCTGGTCTAAATTGCATGTTTCTGAAATATGGGATATGTGCTGTCATTTTTATTTTTTTAACTTTTTTGCATATATATATAGATAGATAGATAGAATAGGGCAAACTTTAAAACCCTCTCAGGAGGGGCTAGGGTGGTGGCTGGGTGTTTACGGTGCTTGCCTGGCAAGCTAAATACAGGTGATTCTCTCTTTCTCTCCCTCTCTTGCTCTGGATAATTGCAATATCCAGAATATTTACACATTTTATACACACTTTATATTATTTTGTTAAAATCTTGTAAGGTTGTTCAAAAATAAAATAAAAAAAAAAGAATTAATAAAACCCAATCAGGAAATTCAGGACAGGGTTCCACTGGGACTTTACAGGAATTCACACTGAATGGAATTGAAGAGAACTGCCTAATTATAACACTGAACTAGCCCATCAGCAATATGGCAAGTCTCTATTTGCTCTGATTGTCTAGGTTCTATAGTATATTCTGTAGTAAACTATTTTTAAAATCTTCCACATTTCTTGTTATTTTTTCTTAGATTTTTGTAGTGATTAATGACATTAATTTTGTCCTTTTTAATTGGTAAGTGGTATTACCAATTAAAACCTTACCAAGTGGTCTCATTGGATCTTTAGATTTCAGCTCATTCTCTTAATTTTTTTTTAAAGTTAATGTAATCTACTAGTGAGAAAAATCTTTCCTTTTCATCTATTCCTTTGTTCCCTATGCATGTCTTACCAAACTGGCTAGAACATACTGAATAATACTGGTAATGGAAAAATCTTTGACTTCCAACTTATAAAGAGCACTCATTTCACCTTAGTTATATATTTTCTGTTATTTGTGGTGCTGGGGATCAAACACCAGGCCTTATACATGCTAGAAAGTGCTGTACCACTGAGCTACACCTCCAACAGTGGGGTGTGTGTATGTGTGTGTGTGTGTGTGTGTTTTGATAGCCTATTCCAACTAAAGTTTCTATCTCTCTCAAGGTTATTAGGTTAACATAGTACATATCACCACATCCTTTTTCTCTGCTTATTTAGTATTGCAGTAAATAACATTAAGTGACTTGGAAATTATGAGATCTCCTTGCATTCCTAAACATGAACATGATCATGGTACATTGGTCTTTAAAAGTTACTTTTCTATTTAACTTGAGGCATACTTTTGAAGATATTTTTAATATTGTCATAGGCAATAAATTCCTGGATAAGATTCCAAAGCACAGGAATCAGAAGCAAGATGAGACAAATGGGATCACAACAAATTAAAAAGCTTCTGCACAGCAAAGGAAACAACTGACAGAAGAAACAACTGGGAGAAAATATCTGCCAGTCGTTAATCTGATAGAGGATTAATATCCAGGCTACATAAAGAATAAAAAAATTTAACGCAGAAAATCAAGTACTCTAATAAAAAAATGGGCAAATGATCTGAACAGATACTTCTTAAAGAAGAATTGCAAAAAATAAATGAAACAAAAAAAGCTCAATTTTTTAGCTATCAGGGTAATGTGAATCAAAGTTGAAAAGAGATTACATCCCACGCCAGGTAGAATGACTATTACTAACAAACAAACAAAATAAAACCAATAAACAAAAAAAAACATGCAGAGAATTTTTATTTACATAATAGACCATACACATTGTGACTCTTAAAATGAAAACACTTCATTTGCCATGATTGAAGTTTTTTTTATTTTTTATTTAAAGAAAGAAGGATAGTGTGAGAGAGAGAGACAGAGAGAATCAATTTTTATTGAGTTTTTCACATGACCTTCATTGCTCTGACACTTAGTTGTGTACATGGTGCTGGGGTTTGAACCCGTATACTTGTACATGCCGGGCAAGCACTGTAACCTCCAAGCTTCCACCACCGCTCCGGCCCCATGATTGAAGTGTTTTAAATATAAAATTGAATAATCATTTTTGAAGATCAACTAAGAATATATTTACTTTATGGTTCCCAGAGATTAGCAATATTAGATCTGCTTCGAAGCCAGGAATTATTTGTTATGATGTTGCATATTAAACAGAAAATACTATATGTGATGCCTTGACAGAGATCTTTTGGATTTATTTTATCTTTAATAAAAAGCAATTACACAACTGTATTAACATATAGTCCTCAACTGAAGATTCTTTCCATGAATAAAGGGAAATGAGAAAAGTTCTAAATTAATTTGTAATGAAATGCACACATATTTACTAGCACTATTTGATGAATGTAATTTATCGTTCTCATTACCACATTTGAAAAGGGAATGCCAGTAAGCACCTGTTACCAAGCTGCTTTCCTAAAAGTTGCTGGTTTGAACACAGAGGCCTTTTAGAGAGGCCTGGGGACCAATGTAAAGATGCATTACCCAATTCCATTTGCCTCAAGGGATATTTTAACCTTTGGTATATATATATATAAAACTTTCATATTGCTTAACTGCAATATTTTACACTGAACACATTTTCTCTATCTTACTTTATTAAGTTATTTAACAATAATCCCTTCAGGGAAATTAAAGTCAATTAAAGGGGGCTGGAGCAGTGGCTCTACAGTTACAGTGCTTGCCTGGCATGTGTGAGATGTGGGTTCGAACTCCAGGACCATGTACACAACGAAGTGTCAGAGCAACAATAGCCATACGGAAAAACTAAATAAACATTGATCGTCTCTCTCTATCACTGTCCTCTCTTTAAAATCAGTCAACCAATCAATCAATAAATAAAGTATACTAAAGGATTTTTCTACTCAGAGTGGAAGTGAAACTAGACCTGATATTTATAATAATTATCATACCTCTAGTATTTTCCTTCCTATTTAGGTATTAGAACATTTTGAACAATAGAACTGTCAATCCATTCATGTGATTGTCTGCCCTGGGCCTTGGAGTCACATGTAGTTTTCAGAAAATAACACAAACATAATATTAAATACCCTTCTTATCTGGGCATAATCCTAGCTTCTAAAGCAGACCTTTCTTATACATACCTGTATTTCCTTAAAAATGAAAACACCCCACAATGCAGCTATGAATCCTGGTCCCTTGAAGAAAAATAAGAACTTTAATTAAATCAAATTTTCTAAATAAACGTACGCTATGTAAATATAGTAAGTTATAGATAATATAAAAATACTTTCAGGGAAAACAACCCATAAACTCAACACTAACTTTACATTAAATATTAAGTAACAGTAAGTTAGAAAAAAAAGTGAAGCTTTTTTCCTTCATGGTTTTTATTTTTTATTATTTTGATGACACTATAATATTTTTATCATTGAAAATTGTTCTTTAATGTGATATGTCTATAATAAATTATTTTAATATGCAAACAGCTTATTCTTATTTTTTTCTATTGAAAAAGAGACACTAGAAGGATGAGAAGGAAAAGATGAATGGAAAAGGGAGAGACAAAAAGTATATTTTGCACCTCTAAGATACTAAATAGTTCCCACACAATCAATAAAAACTAGAAAAGTAAAAAAAATAATAATCAAAGGGAGATCAGTAAAATAAAGGAACCATGGGGTAGGAGGAGGTGATGGAGGGGGAAAGTGCTTGGGAGGGATATTGACCAAATTATATTATTATGCTGTGTGCATGTATGAATATGTAACAACAAACCCCATCATTTTGTACAATTATAATGCACCGATAAAAAAGGTGGGGAATAAAAGAGTCACTAAAAATGGGATTAGCAAGATAAAGTGCACCAACACACTTCTTTCTTTGGCAGAAAATTCTCATAACGGGGCTGGAGTGATGGCTTGGCAGTTACGGGGCTTGCCCAGCATGCGCAAGTACAGGAGTTCAAACCCCAGCACCACGTACACTACAGTCTTGGATCAACGAAAGCTGCATGAAAAACTAAATAAAAATTGTTTCTCTCTTTCTCTCTCTCACTGTCCCTCTCTCTTTAAAAAAATTCTCATAACTGAAGACATTTCAGCATGTTTTTGGGCCTGACAGGTAACGTGCATATGGAAACAGCAGGTACCTAATTTTTTTTTTAATGTTGCTCCTGCAGAGCCTCAACAATGCCTTACCTTAAACACAAATAGGTGCTGAATATAGTTGCGTGGAAAGATTTTTTTAAAAAAAGTAATGAAAAGAGAACGCAAAAGGAGAAGAGAACACTGACCAGGAGGCAAAGACAAAAGTTGAATAATGTAGGAGAAAGGAAATGAGAAGAAATGAGATAAAGAAAAAGAATGATTCTGCAATATGAAAACTTGGAAGCTATTCTGGCTTGGTGTAATTTTTTTTTTTAAATTTCAGTTATCAAGGAAAACAAAACAAAACAGGGATTTGGGTTAACCATGGAGAGAAAATGTGTCACATCAGCATGCTTATGGTACTCCAGAAACCCTTTTAAGAGTTTCAAAATAAATGATTCCATTTCCGCCCTCCGCCCCATCATTCCTCCAACTGTCTGAATGACTGGATCAACAAAGTTTGATTCTCAACAATGTATCTTACTCTTTAATCAACTGAGTGAGAAGCCTAATAAAACTTATGCAATCATTTAATTCTGGAAAATGCATAATCATGTGTGTGTGTGTGTGTGTGTGTGTGTGTGTGTATGTGTGTGTATATGTGTGTGTGTGTGTGCGTGTGTAGACATTTACATCTGTTATGGGGGGAATAAAGAGTCAAGAGACTGGGGTATGGATGATGTGAGGGTGATTCTGATTAGGACCAAGGACGTATCATAACATTACTGCATATGCATTTATTATTGTATAACAACACAACTCCTCATTAAAACAAAAATTCGATTGTACTCCTGGCACAGGAGTGAAGCAATAAAAATACTTTACACCCTGTTTATCAGCATGTGCAAAGTCAAACACCAAAGGGACCAGAGAAATAGGTCAAAGGAACTGCCTTTTATCAGTGATGCAAAGTCCTGAGCCTCAAGAGCCAAAGCAACTGCGAAGCACACGGATCTTTCAGGCAACCCCACGCTAACCTGAGATGGGATGGAGGAAACAGTAGAAGAGATACAACATCAATGTTATGCCAGTTGCTCAATGATTTGTATCCTCTTCGTTCCCAAAATTCATTGCCCTTCAGAGAACAGGGTAGACGACAATACCACAGGTGACACTGGCCTTTGATGCTTTCTGTCTGATGATTTTCTAAAAATAAGTTTAGATGTGGCCTGAGAGTGCCAAGGAGGAGGACTGTGCTATGCTAGTCGTAGTGCATGCCCAGGTCAAAGTCTGTACAGACTCTGCCTCTGGCAAAGTACAGCTAGTTGTGCTTTCTTTCCATCTAAGAGCATCTTAATTGAACATACAACTATTTTAACAATTGGCAGTGTATATTTTCCTCTTGTAAATTAAAATAAATTACATGGAAATCAGCCTTTGACAACAAGATGGGCTTGATTTTATTTTAACAAATTGAACTTTCTGGATAAACTGATGTAGCTTTTATCACACAAGACTTGGAGCACGGGTAACAGGTACGTGTCTCTGATATGTGGGTTCCTTCACTCCCTTCCTTCGTTCCTTCTTTCCTTTTCGTTTCTTAACTGAGTATTATTTGCTAATAAACAAAATAAATACCACTGTTAAGGAATTTATAATCTAGCCACCACTGGAAGCATGGATACAGAAATATGTAAACACCTGTACCTGGGAAAACTGAGCTGCTGGGATTTTAACAGTATACTCTTGACTGAGTGATACCGACCATATTCATAATCGCCGAAGCTGAGTTTTATTTGTGTATTTGAAATATTTTTAAAAGCTTTTTTTAAAAAATCCAGTTTTAGAAAAACAAACAAACAAATAAAACTAAAGCCAAAACCAAACAAACAAGACCAAAGAATATGAGCTCCCTGAGGGTGGGGACTGAACCTTTACTGCGTATAACTAAGGCTGTCCCTGGAAGAGTGAGAAAGTGGAAACAAGCATGCACCTAGCAGGAATAGAGAATGGAGAACTAGTTCCTCCTCTCCCCCTCAACCTGTTTCCAAAAAATTCAGTTTTCTAGGTTTTCCCAGGTGTGCCACTAAAACATTTTAGGCAAATTTTGTTTGTGATGATGATTTGGAAGCAGGGGAGGGGGGCAGGTGGCTAACTGATGAGCAAGGTGAGATGTCTAAGGGAGAGGGAAGCGCCAATAGGCGTCATTCCCGTGGCTCTAGCAGTCCTTGAACCATTAAGGACCTGAAGCAAACTCTGGACTGGAGTCCACACTGACGGCGGAAAGCAGCGTTATGCACTGGAAACTCTGCACTTCGATTGTTCAGATTTCCCCTAGCCATGTCACTTGGGTAAAGCTCTTAGTCCGCCTCCCTTTTCTCATCTTTACGATGGGGTCATCCTATCGATACTTGTCCTGACTATGCCAAAAGAAACATTTTGTTTTTCTATCACCTAATTATGTTTTACATAAATGGCACCTAAAAGATCAGATGAAGCAAATCTTATCAAGTATGCCATGATGAATGGCATCCTCCAGAGATAATACCTTGCTTTCATACTTCCTGAAATTTTTCCTTAATTATAGTGAAGCTCCCTATCAAAAAGTGTCTGAAGTGCTTTCAGCTTCCAGGTTGTCATGAGATTTGAGTGTGATCATATACATAAAACCATTTGTTATAAACCATTATACAAATAGACATTAATGTTATTATAAAAAAACAAATTATAGTATACCTAAAATAAGTAAAATGATCAAATAAAACCTGCAAGGACATTAAAGATTAAGTCTGTTACAATGAGTTTATAAATGTTCCTTAACAATCAAGGACTTGAAGATTAGAGAGTGGTCATTTATTTACCTAAATTTGGACATTTTATTCCTAAAGAGATCAAACTCCATGACGGGCTTTAATTATTCACTAAAAATGCTCAGAAAAAATTAACTTCACTTTGAAAACCAAAAATCTAGACAATTTATGTACTTACAGCAGTGATTATTGGAAAACTGACCACGGCACTCAGAGAGTGATTAGCTATGAACCAGCAGCAGGTAGCTATGGCCCAAAGCACTCCTGACAGGAACCCTGAAACATACAGACAACACTCAGCTGCAAGCCATGCTCTGCTCCTGAAAAATCCACACTTCCAATACAGCAGGAGCATAAAAGTGCACAGATAAATGCATTCCTGTCAACTCTGTTGGCCAATATGGGTTTTTGAGCAGTGTTTTATGGTCATTTTAGAAACCAAATTACTTCTCAGTTCTTCACTACTAAGGGCATAATGATCAATCCTTTCCCTTTGATGACATTAAATGAAATACCCAAAGTAGTAGTTGAGGTAGAGATTGGGTAGTGGATAGGGGCCTAGGGAAGTACTGAATCTTAACATTTCCTGCAAACACCATTTACTCTGAACCATAAACATAAAAAAGAGGTGAAATTCAGAATGATGCTACAGCCAAGGGAAAAATTCACAGCATTTAAGAGAAAAATCCTTGCTAAAATTCTCACAATACTTTAGGTATTAAATATTCTACCATTTTCTAGAAAGTGGCACACTATAGCAAAAATTGATCAAGAATTCAAAATAAATCTCTAATTTATTCTTTATTTTAAAAAATTACTCATGGACCTATATCTGCAATTGAATTATAGTAAACTCTTAAATAAGAACTTATTATCATTTTAACAATTGATGCCTAACGGGTTAAGACCAAAAGCATATGTACTTAACATAACATGTATTTTGAACTCTATAACAATCTTGCAAGCTAAATGAGTAGAGGATGATATTTTGACAGAGTAGTAAGATTTTCCATAGTTAACATTCTTACCTGGCAGGACTGCCTCAGGGTATAGTTTGGGACGATTTTTCATGGCTACACAGTAAGCCAGAAAGTAGACGGTACTTGTAAGAAAGATGCCAGTGAAATGTGCAAATACATAGTCTAAATCTGAAAATACAGATCATAAAACTCTCACATATTATTTCAATCACCCCAGGAATACTTAGATACCTGAAAATAAAACAAACTCATCAAAATTAGCCTTCGAAGTGAAGGAATCATTAACTACACTTAGTCATCCTCAAGTTTTACACATGCTTGTACAGAATGTTAATGAATAGATTTAAAATATAGAAACATTAAATAGTAAATTAATGACTATAATCAGATCTAAAAGGCCACTTTTTTGTGGTTATCATGGAAAACAAAATAAAAAACAGTGACTATGATATTAATTCTTCCTGTTTAAGAAAAGGTATTTGGACCTGTCTTACTAATGACTGGCAATTGTAGCAAATCATCATGCGCATCAAAACAGTGGGGGCAGGTGCCACTTTCATTTGGTCTATTGATCGTCTGGAGACCAGGGTCTCCACTGTGGATGGCAGCTATACAGAAGGATAAGCCAGAAGTTGTCCCAAAGAGGGTTTTAATCAATTGTGTTCTACAAAGGGAGCTGCACGAGGGGAAGGAGAAATAACACACGAGGGTGCTGATCTCTGAGAAGCCCTGATTCCACTGACAGGTTAAGCAGATGGCACTTGGGCCATGCAGATGGGTGCACTGCAGGTTCCTGGCTGGCAAAGCAACTTTGGATTCAATGCTTCTGTCACCTACAATTTTGACAAAGATGAGTGGGTTGTGTTTGGGGATGAACACTTGAAGGGCAGAGTTTGTCTATACTCCTTAATTTTATTTTATTATATTTTTTTAATTTTAAAAGAGAGAGCAGGAGAGAGAAAGAATCAGTTTTATTTAGTTTTTCATGTGGCTTTCATTGATCTGACACTTCATCGTGTATGTGGTACCGGGGTTTGAACCTAGGTCCTTGTGCATGCCAGGCAGGCTCCATAACCACTGAGCCACCGCTCCAGTTCAATATACTCCTTAATTTTAAATCATGCCTCTGGATCATTCAAGAGCAATAAATCCAAACACAGGCCACCACAATACAATATAAAACGACCATTAAAAGCACTGACCACGTGATGCAAATCCTCATTTTACTACTCATTAAATGTGGCACTTGGGCAAATTACCTGATGTCTCTCTGACTTAATTTATCAGTTGTAAAATGAGGATAATAATGGTATCAATTTCCATAAGGGTTACTTGAGTGTTTGCAAAGTGCTTACAACACAGCATATAATACATATATGTGTTTGTTAAATAAAATAAAAATAATGTCCCTAGAACGACTTTTAATAAAGTGAAATAAAGTGTGTTTCCATCAGACTACATGCAGAATTGCTGGAAGAAAGATCTCTAAGAACTCACTGTTCTATTTATGTAAAGAGATTGTTGAGGCATTGTTTATTATGTCCCAGTACCAAGAACAACTTTACTCCTGAATAATTCGTCCTTTTTATCTTGTGTTCACTGAATCCCAGGACTGATCTAATTTCGCTTGTGGCTAAAGAAATCTGAGAGCCAAATTTCTTGCAAGTGTACAAGTGTAGTAGAAAGCTTTTAAGACTCATTCCTGGTTCCTTTCATTTCCTCTCTTCTTGCTTTTGCCTTCTCTTTTAATTTATCCTGATATCCTATTTTATTAGTTTTTAATCCTTTAAAATGAAAAGAATACAAATATGAAAAAGTATTTGTACAATATCTTAACAGAAGAAAGACGAAGTCAATAAAAGAGCTGAGCTCTGCACATGAGGCTGAAATACAAAAAGGAAGAGGGAAACTGTGGCATCTACCCAAAATCTATGTGCCTCACTCAAGTCAAGTTCAAATCTCTGCTTCCTTATCAATTTTTCCCTTGTGACTTTTGCTTTCCAAACTTCTCCTTTTTCTGGTCATGTTGATTTGCTTGAACAACATGATGTAGAATTTGATTTTATCCATGCTTTCATTCCCTTATCATTTCAGGAGTGTAAGCCACATTTCGATGTGATTTCAGGTCCCCAGAGCAGATCCTCTTTCTCCTCTTTTTGAGCCTGTTTCAGGCTATTGCATATAGTGTGGAGTTTACCACTGAGAGATTAATTTTACCATTAAATAGTGAGAGATTATTGGGAGCATTATGTTGAGCCTTTCAATGCATCACTCTGTACTTGAAAAATAATATTTTCTGGCTCAATAGGCTATACTTTGATCTTTATTTGATTTAAAAGTATTATGTACCACACTTAAGCCTCGTCTAAAAAAGTAAGAGAATACATATTTTTACAGAGATCATCTAAATGGAAAACAACCTCCAAATCTTTCTGGATAGCCAATAACTATGTGCTAGGATCCCAGTTGTTGAAATGAACCCTGACTACAGCTGATTCTGTTTTGTTAAAGATCACATGGAAATATTCAAACAGTCCTTTATTACTTTTAGTCTTCAGTACTTTCTCTAAATCAAGGTTTACAAGTGACAAAGTAAGATCAAATCTATATACCAATATATACTATATCACAATTCTTTTCATGTTCCTAGAAGCTGGTGTTAATGAGTTTGCTTATCAGGTAAAATAACTTTTTGCTCTCACCATACTGGCTCGCTCCTGCATATATGCTGTCATTTCTTTTGCTGTGGTCCTTAATATAAATGATTGGCACAAAAGTAGACCCATAGAGTATTCCAGATATCACTGCAAGACTGCAGCCCCTTCAGAAATGAAGATAAACCACTATGAATCTCAGCTCAAAGCAATATTTCTGACAAACACACAAATGGAATCATAAGTAAGGCATGTTTCAAAATGCAGATCAGATCACAAGCACTTCAGCAAAAATCACCCATCTACCTCAAGCTCTGTGATTGGCAAACGTCAAAGAAATTCCCTGCAGTGTTAATCGGCATGAGCACCAGGAGTGCAGGCACCTCCTCTGCTGTCTAATTTTGGAAGTACATGAATTACAGAGGTCAGAGTGGATTATCATTATAAGTTGTCATTACACACCTTTAGATGGGAATATTGCTTCTGTTGTATTGTGCAGTCTACATAAATACACTTGACCTTCCAATTAAATTCTGAGGCGTTTGTGGTCAGACATGATGCCTTGTTTCTTTTTAAAACACATTACGGTACCCAGCATAGAAATATGACAAAGTACTAAATACATTTTGTTCAAAGCAACTATTGAGACCCACAGAGTTATTTATACATTCTTTGACTATAGCATGGTCAAGGGGAAGTGCAGAATTAATCCAATAATCTCAATATTTCAGGCAAAACATTCCATTTTTTTATAAGATGTTTCATATTGTGCACCAGAGTCAGGCTAATTCCTCAGATATGGGTCCGATTTCCACAAAGCGGGCATTCCCAGTGATTTTGGGGCGGGGGAGGTGATTAATGTTTTCCAATAATCCATTTATTTTAATACAAAAGAAAATGTTATAAAACTGGAAATTTTTGCAAAGAATGATTTCCTCCTAAGCCTAACATCAAATTCTTATTCAATTTTAACATTTCTCAATTAAAGAATCAATGTAATCAATCTCATTAAGGAAAAGGGCCACCTTAACAATATGTTCTTCTTATACTGGGAATCCCTGAGCCCTGCATCCCAAACTCCAACAAGACATAACCAGGACTGCCTAACTATAAGACAACTCAATATCCTTTTTGTAACAAATATCCCTTCAATGGAGGAGGATGTTTCATTTTAAAAAAGTTTGAAAATATTTGAAATAAATCTTTTGTTATTTCATTCTGTGGCAAAAATAGCAACACCTTCCTTCCAAACTTTGCTCATTTGTTCATTCTTTTATTCACTTAATTTGTTCAAATATTTATGTCTTGCTTCTTTTTCACTGTGAAGGCAGTGAATATACTATCAAAAGAAAAGATTTAGATTGGGGGTGTGGCTGAGTGGTAGTGTGCTTGCTTAGCATGAGCAAGGTCCTGAGTTTGATCCCTGGCCACACATACCACACACACACACACACACACACACACACACATACACGCACAGTTTTATGTTCTTGTGTCCAAAAAAAAGGTGTCGCAAAGTTCCAAGCAGTCATGAATTGTAAAGTACCAGCTGTATATTGTTATATATTTTCATATTTGTCTGTCTAAAATTTTTTAAAAACCCACAAAACTTAAAAAAATCCCAGCACCCTAAAATAAACAGGTTGATGTTGAACCTAATTTTTTGAGTTGATCAAGACAATGGAAGTAGGATTCATGTAGACAAAATATTGCATCATATTTGACAACAAATATCTTGGGATTTTAAAATTGTCTAACTCATGAGTAGGGTGGGCTTCCTGGCGCTGCAGTATTAGAGAAGCATATCACCCTAACTTGATTGTGGTTACTGAAAATACGTTGGTCACTTTAGGTGCAAAGTCCTGCAAAATGAGGTGGCCTTTGTCATCTGTGTATGGGTTAGACATACTGTACGGAGTACAGTACTCCCTGAAGCAGCAGAGCTCGTGGGCCTCTGTGTCTAAAACCCAGCATGGGACAAAGAAAACCTCACTCCAAGGAGCTAGAAGTCAAAGCTTGCATTATTTTCTTCTTGAATTCATTAATATCACTTCACTCCAGCCACCATGCTTTAACCAAATATGAGACCGAAAAATAAAGAAGTAACCTCTCCTTACACTATGCGGTGGTATACAGGAGGAAGTTTATCCACCCAGGAATAATCAGGACAGGGATCTCGAGTTGAGTTGATTGCCTGTTGAAAACATTGGCACAAACCAAAACAAAAAGAATATTCAATTCATAATTGCTCTGGTGACAGTGGTTCTTTTTCCTCTCTCAAACATACCTTAAAATACAAACATGTCACCTACAAATTCAGAGAGTTTAAGATCAACTCTTTTGTCCCCTCTTTCATTCAGAATGGTTTGACATTTGGCAAGTTCTCCATTTACATTTTTTACAGGTTAATGCGTGGCTATTTTGATATAGCTATCAAAACTAACAAGTCACTCACACTTCTGGTTCATTTGCATAGTTTAACAATCTGTAAAGAAATAGGAGCCAAGAAAAACTTAGCCTCCTAATATGGAATGCCTCAACTCTGTAAGCATGTTTATATTGATTTTTAAAAACTGAGTCAGTTAATAAAATATTTCCAACCATGGTTCAAAATTAGTTTAATATTGTAAGCCAGTAAAAAATTATGAGCAAATTCATGTTTCTACTATTGAGTGTAATCTCTTAGCTGAAGGGTCCTTGATGTTACACCTACACTATACATCAGTGGGGTGTGGGGTGCTGGATTCAGAGGGCAGCTCTGGGCCAACGGCAGGAGATCCTTGAGACAGAGGAGTCATGCTGAAGTCATTTTGGTATATGTAGCCATGAAACTTTTGCACTTCAGAGCCTGTATAAAGGGTATCTTATTTAACGCAGATTTATTATTCCAGACTAATTTCCGTTTTTCAAGTTCAGAACAGTAGCTGCTTATATATTTTATGTCTTTACCTTTATGTAGAACAGGATAATATAAGAATATTGAGAAGAAAAATCAGGTGAAACAACTGCTTTCAAATGACTTTGTTGACCCATTCATTGGCTTCCTCTGTTCTATTCCTTCCCTTGAATCTACTTCAAGACCTCCTCCCTACTGCTTTTTAAAGTTATATTTATATTCCTCTGCAGAATTTCAGGCTCCCTTACTTAACAAGTCCATAAATCATTCTAAAATATAAAGATGTATATATACATCTCATAGTTGGCATCTACTCTTCATAAAAATAAATAAACCTCTGTGCTTACTGAGGATTTTTGTTGTGCAAATATTGATTGACTGCTACACAATAAATAAGTGAAGATATTTTATGCAACCAAGAATGACAAGAAAACACCACCTCCTCACCCATATTTCAAATTTGTTGTTTCCTTCTATCTTATTTCATGTTTCAAATAAAGTTGTCTCATGTGATACTCACCTGATCTGTCATTAATGGTGTGGTGTCCATAGAAGGTGTGCTATTTTGTATTTCACTTTTGATGAACAAAAATATAAAAGCACTGTAAAGAAAACACATTAGAGTGACATTTATCATAACATGTTCATACCAAATTGCCTGACTTTTAAGCAAAAACACCCTTAAATATTCAAGCACTAAGGATATGAACCTTACTTCCAAATTTCCCCTGCAATGGTCCTGTCATTTTGTCAGAACTGCCTTTTTGATGTCTCTCACTTTTCTTGATTACAGCAGATCTAAGGCTAAGCTCTTCAGCATTTCCCCAAATTAGATCTTTCTGATTTCTTTGTTTCACTCAATGATCCCATCTTTTCTCTTTATTCCTGCTAACATCAGAAATATATTTATAAGAAATATAAGTGAAACAATGTTGAAATAATGCTCCTCCTTTATTGATATACTCCAAAAGCTTAATAACATGTTCAGCTGGACAAACTACAAGGAATAAATGCTATTGTATAACACTGATGTGAATGCAGAACTAACTACACAGGTTCCACTGAGAATTTGATGCTACAGAAGCCACAGTTCTTTCCAATTCTGCTTCAGGCCCTCTAATACATAGACACCCACACTCAGGTGAGGTAACCTATATGAACAAACAATGAAGTACTACACAGCTGTAAAAAATGAATGAGGGGTGCTGGATTGGTTGATCAGTGGTTGGAAAACTTGTCTGGCATATGTGAGGACCTGGGTTCAAACCCCAGCACCACATTCACAACTAAGTGTCAGAGAAATAAAGACCAGATGAAAAAAATTAATGAAATTAATTTTCTTTTTCTTTCTCTTTCTTTCTATCCTTGTCTCTTAAAAAAAAAAAAGAAAGAAAAACAATAAGGATGATGTATATAGTCTGATGGAAAGATCTCCAGGATAAGTTTTAAGAAGTATACACAGCTAAGTTGGATGATGTTCACATCCCTCACAATGCACTCTACCAGTATCTAGTATCTACATCAAAAATGCCTCACTTTTTTAGAGAGGGAGGGACAGTAGAGAGAGAGAGAGAGAGAGAGAATCAATTTTATTTAATTTTTCATTTTCATTTGACTTTAGTTGCTCCAACACTGCATTGTGTATGTGGTGCTGGGGTTTGAACCTACATCCTTACGTATGCCAGGCAAGCACCATAACTGTGGAAAGACCACTCCAGCACCAAGTATTGACTTTTGAATCATGCAAATACATTAAACCGTGCTAAAATATATTAAGAAAAAACTTTGGTTTGCTTTGGATATTCCCTTCAAATACTTCTAAAATACATTTGCATGGTTCAAAAGTTGAAATATAGTAAGAACCTTTCCACAGCACATTTGAGGTTGAAATGGGGTAGGCAGTTGGGTGCAGAATTGTGAACATTATTATATGCTATCTTTTGTATCAAAATTTAATAATTCCTAGTTTTGCTTCCTTTATTCTATCTTTTACTTTTAAGGGATGAATGATTCCATATCCCTTTCCATATGAAACTTAACTTTGATCTCTCTTGCTCTGTGCATTATGCTCCACCCAACCTGCCTCATATGGACTTCCACCTCTGACCACTCCAAGCACCAAGCTATTCCTCCATCATCCCAATCTTTCACAACCACTTGCTCTTGCTTTTAAAATCTTTCCAGTTTGTCATACTGCACATTCTCCTCTTCCCATCCAAACTGAGGAAGAGTTAGAGTACTGAAAATGAGAATCCAGGGCACACTGAATTTCCTCATCCCCTAATTCCCACAATACTGACGACAGTCACCTCATTCTCAAGACTATTTGCCACAAATCCATGTAAACTTTTTTTCCCAAAGATTTTCTAATTCAATAGAAAATAGGAACTGCATCTTACATCTCCTTCAGGGTCCTCACAGTACTTAGCACTCAGTCAAACTGAAAGCAAAAAACCTGATTACATAAGTATATGTAAATGAGTTAAATATGTATGTGTATGTGAATGTAGTATTTAATTTGCAAGGCTAGTATTAGACATTGCAAATGCATTTACTCTGATAATTATACAATGAAATCTACTTTTTATAAAGCTATTTATGTTCTAATAAGTAGTGTAGAATGACATATTAGAAATACTTGAAGACAATGGATAAGTCCTTGATTTTTTTTACCTAAAGAATGGATGACTCTCCAACAAATTATCCAACTTCTCTGAGCCTCAAAAATTTTCATCTAAAAATCTATGTGGATATGCCCTCTTCACAGAGCTATGATGAAAATTAAGTGATGAGGTGTGCACAATTATCATTGCACCTTTTGGCCCATGGTAATATCTCAAAACATGTTAGTAAAGAGAGATCCTTAACTACCAAATGAGAGGGAAATGGGTTTCTGACCATAAGAAAGAAATCAAGACTACCAATGATTGAGCCTCTGCTATTAATCCCAGTCACAAGAATAGGGGAGTTTGAAAGAAGAATTCCAGCTCAATTAGAATTAGGTGAAGAGGAAGTGGCAGTAAGTTAAGAGAAAGTATTGAGATCTATTTTATGTATATGAATATACAACCAAATAAATTACATGAACTTTGTGGTT
This sequence comes from Aplodontia rufa, assembly GCA_004027875.1. NCBI lineage: Eukaryota > Metazoa > Chordata > Mammalia > Rodentia > Aplodontiidae > Aplodontia > Aplodontia rufa. The sequence goes on from PVKS010010810.1 coordinate 17,738, forward strand.
ACAGACATAAAGAACTTGCAAGAGGCCATCAAAAAATTCAGTGAGCCTATGAAAGCTGTCAAGAACATGAGAAACTTATAAAAGAAAAAAATGTCTGACTCATGGGTGCTTTTCTATATTTACAAACTTTGAGGATTCCCTAGATTGCAATCTAATATATTACCTTTAAGTAAAATGCATGATGTGTATGCAAGTGTATGTGTGTTTACATCAACAACTGTATTGAACACTTATTAATCTATTATGTGTCAAATGTGGTTTAGGAAAGTCCGAAGGTGATGGTGAGAGGGCTGCTGTGGATCTTGCGTTTCAGGATCTCATAGTTCAACAGAAGGCTCTGCTGTTGGGAGGCACATGCCTAAAGTTAAAACATGTGGTAGGCCATTTGTTTTGGTGGCAACTCCAGTGGTTTCCAGCAGTGTCAGCTCAGGGCAGAGGCAATTGATCAGCCAGGCTGTTGACTCCAGGGTTAAGGGTGATGTTGCTTTCCCTATTTTGCTCCATGGGGTCAACATTATCCTCTATTAAGTCTTCTGCTATTTAAAATACCTAGAGTGATATTTAGTTATATAGGTTGTCATAGAGGGAAAATGTAAAGCTAGAAATTAAAAGGATCCAAGCAATGATTTTAATTTTAAAAAGCAAAGTAACATTCCAAACCAGTGCAACCACATTCCAAGTTTCTTAATAGTTGTCATGAAGCTCCAAGTTTATTCAATGAATGCTGTTCAGACCAAACTGATTTAAATGATAATTTTTGAAATTCCTCTCTGAAGAGAAACAGAGGGGAGACTAGATACCCCACAGGAAGAGATCATTCCATTTTCTGTGCTGGGGATCCAGGTCTGAACCAAGTTACAAGACTCCTCTAGTTGAACATAAAGTTGGGAAACAAATGCCCCAAGGGGAAATAATAATTGATCACAGTAATGCTGTAGTTAGGATTTTTTTTTTCTTCTTTCTTTCCTGCAGTACTGGGGATTGCATTCACTGGTGCTTTACCACTGAGCTATATCCCCAGCCTTTTTTATTAATTACATTTTTTTTTTAATTTGAAAGAGTGTCTTGTTTAGTTGCTGAGGCTGGTCTTAAACTTGTGACTTTCCTGCTTCAGTCTCCTGAGCTGCTGAGTGTGCACCACCACACCAGGCTATCATTGGGATCTTAAGTGCTTCCCAGAAGCCCCTGTGTAAGGGCTTGGTCCTAGCCTATGGTGCTGTTGGGGAGGTGTGGAAACTTTATGAGGTAGAGTCTATTTGGAGGCTGCTGGTCACTGGAGCTGTTCCCTGGGAGGGGGCTGTGGGACCTGCCCCTTTTTTCCTGTCTCAACCACAAGGTGAGCAGCTTTTCTCCCCACCATGTTGTTTTGCCTCACCACAAACCCAAACAACAGGGCCAATTGACCATGGACTGAAACCTCCAAATCCATGAGCCAAAATACACATTCTCCTTCTACAAGTGGATTAGCTCAAATATATTTGTTAAAGTAACATAAAGCTAATGTAATTATTAATAAAGTTATTAAAATGAAAACTGCCTAGCATAAAAGAACAATAACTACATGCCTAATACTATTCAAAACATTTAGTCTATTTTATTTCATTTAATCCTCAAAAGTCTCATGAGAGTAGTATTATTATCATTCCCTCTTTATAGATGAAGAAACAAAGGCTTGCAGAAATGCAGTGATTTGTCTAAGGTCACATAGGAAGAAGTGGTAGAACATAAATAATTAATTTGTAATTTTAGAAAATGCATTCTTTCTAAAGGAGGAAGAAATATTGAGATGTTTTCTCATTGTTTATGCTTAATGGACTGGGTAAACCAGCCTTAAGTTACTATTAAGTTAAAACTAAGGCATGATGCATTATAATTTTGGGGTGTAAAAATTGCTTGTGAGAGAGCAATTCAAATATAGGATACTGTGTGAGTAGTACAAAATAGATAAAATTGCCTCTAACCAAAAAAGTTTCTAGAATCTACTATTTTAGAATATCTACATTATTTCTCCTCTAATTGCCCTAGGACTACTCTCCAAAGCAACATTTCAATGACAAAGAGATTGTTTCTGAATGTGGCTGGGAAAAACCCATCATTGCTGGGAGAAGGGAAATACAATGCTCTTTCCCTGAAGACTAAGAAAGTACTAAAATCCTCCTAGGCTGTGCTATTCATTTTGTGAAGACTGACAGGGAATATAAATGGAGTCTGGAGAAGATGGGGACTGAATTTAAGGTGACCTAATTCTTGTTAGATTTTTATTGACCAAACAACACCATACAGTGATTCAAATTCATTTTCATCCTCATTCATGTAGTGTGTACAACTAGACACAGATCCATCCAAAAATAAATATCCAAAAGAGCATGTGTTTTCACAGGAGATGGGCGGGGGAGAGAGAGTGGCAGAGAGAGAGAAATGTGAGAGAGAGATATTATCTAATTATGCTAAGAACAACAAGCGAGAAGTCAGGAGTCAGGGAAGCAGAATTGATAAAGTGAATACCGAAGGCCTCTTTATCAGAGGTTCTGCTTTCCACAGTTTTACTTGTTTATCAGCAACTCTGGTTTCAAAATATTAAATGGAAACCTCCAGGAACAAACAATTCAAGTTTTATTATGCATCATTTCTAGTAGCATGATAAAATCTCATGCCATTCGGTCATGTCAAGCCTGGGGCATAAATCATCCCTTTGTCTAGTGTATCCATGCTGTGTATACTACCCACCAGTACTCAGTAGTTGTCTTGGTAATCAAGCTGACCATCATGGTATTGCAGTGGTTCATATTTTACTTGGTAGTCCTTATTTTACTTGATAGTGGCTCCAAAGCACACCAGTAGTAGTGTGGGAAAATCAGAACTGACACACAGAAGCTGTAAGGTGTTTTCTTTAAGTGAAAAGGCAAAAGTTCTCTAAAACTGGTTTGCCATTGAAAAATCAAGAATATGAAGGGAAAATCCTGAAGATTCTATAAAAATGCAGGTTTCAAAAAATGCAAACGCATCAGAGTCCTTAAAAAGCACTTTTAATGTTTTAAAGAATAACTAAAACATTAGAAAAGGCTATGTACCTTACTACTGAGAGCCCAGCTCCAATATAATTTAGCAGTGGTTTTGATACTTCTTCTGCATCCATTCCAAACCAGCCAAACCTGGAAATTCAGAGAGACACATCAAATTAGATATCGTTGAAAAGTTGTACCATATTGCTTAGGGGCATGGATGTGGGACCAGACTCCTGGGTTCCAACTCTAGTCCTCATACTTACTAACACTAACTTTGGACAAGCTATGTAAGTGTGCCTCCATTTTCCATGTTATATGGGGAAGCAGTTGTCTTATAGGTTTGTTATAAACATCAGATGGGTTACTATATATAAAAGTACTACCTGTAAATGTCCCTTTTCTATTAAGGCTAAAGAAGGAGGAAAAAATAGTTTGAGTGGATAACTGAACACTAATTAATTGACTGCCATTTTGTATGGTATTTAGCATTTATTTTTTTGGTGCTGGTGATTGAACCCAGGGTCATATGCATGCTGAGTAAGTGCTGTACCACTGAACTACACTCAAGTACTTAAATAGTATTTTTAAGTAATTTATTGGGGCTGGAGTGGTGGCTCAGTGGTTTCAGAGCTTGCCTGGCATGTACGAGGATGCAGGTTTAATCCCTAGCACCATGTACACAACAAAGTATCTGAGCAATGAAAGCCACGTAAAATCTAAACAAAGTTGATTCTGTCTTTCTCTCCTACTATCCCTCTCTCTTAAATAATAATAATAATAATTTCTTGGTTAAAAACTGCTTTTCTTTGGCATTACTTTAAATTCTTTTTGTTTCATGCCTTTACACTGTCATGATTATTATGAAGAATCCCTGAGATTCATTTCAGGGCAAGGGATAGGGAGGGAGGAAGCAGGTGGTAAAAGGAAAGGACAGGAAAGAATGCACACACTAGAGGTTAGTAAACTAGTTTGTGTTCCTGGGTTGAAGGAAAATAATGCTTTTGAGTGGAAGGACAACGCCCAAATAAGGCCAGAGTAATGTTTTTCATTCCACTCACTGCCCCAAATTTGTATTGAGTGTCCATGTTAATGTCTACCAAGGGCAGCTGGGATCTGGTTCATGTGCACTGAGCCTCCATGTGGACTTGAACTGTGGCTAGCACAACTGAGATGTTTAATGGTTACTTCTATCAATGTTTAACAAGCTGAAAGTTCAAAATATATAGCCTGTGAATCAATTTTATTTAATTTTTCATGTGGCTTGCTCTGAAACTTTGCTGTGTACGTGGTGCTGGGGTTTGAACTCACATACTCGCACACGCCAGTCAAGCATCATAACTGCTGAGCCACTGCTCCAGCCCCTGAGAGCACTTCTTAGAACTAGGTTGGCAAACTTTTTCTTAAAGTCCCAGAATGTTTCAGGCTTTGTGGGATCTATGTTCTTTTGGAACGATTCAGCTCTGTCATAGAAATGTAAATGAAGCCACAGATTATATTTAAATGGATGGGTATGGCTAAGTTCCCACTAAACTTTACAAAAATAGCAGACCCTGCTATAAAGGAAGAATATGTGCTTTAGAAATGAATCCTGGGTTTGAATCCTGGCTTACTAGCTCTGTAACCCGCATAACTCGACCTCTGAGTACCAACTTTCTTTTAGTACTTACCTTGCATAATTATGAAAATAAAATGATGCTGCATATAACATGGCCTGCAAATTGTCAGATAATAGGAAGGGAAGTTAAACATCAGTTCCCCCTCTCTGCTCTTACTTTTTTCCCAGATAAAATTTTTCAAGATTTTTGTTTTGATTTTGATTATTTTCACTATATTTTGATTAAGTCTCTAGATAATTTATTAAGAAGTTAGGGAAATTAATAATTAAATATGACATTTATTTCTGTGAGAATAGGAATCATATTTTATTCTCCTCAGCAAGCCCAGTCCTTAGCACTTGTCTTACATTTGGGTATGGGTGCAGGGAATCTTAGTTGAAATAGTTTGACTTGTGTTACCTTGAGCTTGCCCAGCCAGTTAAAGCGTTAAATGATCCCCAGATTAGGATTCCAAGGCCTAAGCCAATGGTTTTGATAATTGGGACAACAGCAATATTACCTGTAGATGCAATATGCAGAAGAAATGTGTTATTTCCAATGCAGAAAATATCTTTATAAATTGAATTAGTGTTTATTCTAACTTCAATTGAAGCTCATGGAATTTGTATAAATTTAGTAAAGCATAGTTTCTCATTTTAAAAATAAGTTGACTTTTTAGCATTTATGATTGCTAAAAGAACTAGACTTTGAATTAGCTTCTTGCCTAATTGTACAGATGTTCTGCACCCTTAGCTTGGGTTTCTATTCCAGGGCTCTTTGCAGAAGATGTAAATAATCAAACTGTAGTGACAGTTTTATTAGACTCAAAATGGGGCCAACCACTGAAAAATCTTTGCCTCTAATATGACCCTAGTATCTACTCTTTTACCTTCACTGACTTGTCTTACAGATGTCCACATTCACCTTTATTGGCTTATCTTCCAGATTTCTCATTTACTACCATGTGATCAAAAGGATCACTCAGGGCCAAATCCATGATTGTATTTTCACAACACTTAGCCCTTCATTAGCTTGACCTCCGTCCTGCAGTCCTGTCTCCTTGTAAAAGGTTTCCTCTTTGGACTTCAAAGATGACTTCATCTCCTGGTTATTCTTCTGTATCTTTCTTTAGTACTTTCTCCAGCTGTTCTTTCTCATTATCCCTTCTGGATTCAATGTCTCCTAAAGATTTTGCCTTGAACAAGCTCCTCCTGCTATATGCTTCATTGACTGCTGCTTCTAATTTCATGATTTCATTTGTCAACCAGAGGTACATGCTTCCATTGCAAGAGCTCCTGCTTGGAACTGCTTGAGTTTTAAGTGCTATGTTGATAAGAAATTGCAGCTAGACCTTCTCTGCTAAGGGAACATCAGGATCCTCAAACTCAGAAGCTTCCAAGCTAACCACATCATTTCCCCTCCCAAGCATGTTCTTTTCCCTGTTTTCTCAAGTATTAATAGCACCATTCTCCTAATCACCTACAATAAAGTCCCTACACCATCAATTCCTCCCTTGTCTCTGTGTTTCATATCCTGCCAGTTGCTATACTACCAAAATTCGTAACATTTCCCAAATTTGGCTCTTCTCCACAGACTCCCAGTAGAACTGTTGAGTGAATATAAACGTTACTAAAGTTGTGGATGGATGCTTGCTCTGTTCTTCTCTCCCCATTAGACAGATAAAGAACTATACAGAAGTATAAGTGAGGTATAATAATACAAACTCTACTGGAAATTTAAAGGTTAACTCTTTTTGTCTCCAACTTATGAACTTCACTACATCATTTGATCCCTCAAATATTCACAGTTAGCTGGTAGCCATACAGTTTTTAACACTTTAAATTTTATTTATGCTAAAAAACTATCTCTAAAGACCCATAATATTTGTAATTCTTTTTTCTAAAGTGAAAGAGCTCACTAGGGGTGAATTTATGCTGAGAAGGGAATCAGTCCTGATTGGTCAAGAAGCAAAGATATAAATTTTAATTATATAAGTTCAGGTATTAATAAGACAACAGAGGGAAGATTTTTGTTTCATTTTTCTGTTAACCGATATTCCTCAAATGATCATCTTTCAGTATTTTTTTCTACTTTTAAGGATGAACCCTAAAAATGATGTTAGTAGAGACTACTATTTAATACATGTTTTCTAACAAACAGGATAGAGAAAGGCTGGAGCATGTAAGATAATAGGTGAGTTTGTGCTTTAAAAGATTGAAATACTTTCAGTATAATAATTTTCTATCAGGAACTAAAAAAAATCATTGAAAGGAACATTGAAAAGATATGTTCCACAAATGTGCATTATCTGAAAGGAAGAAACTAAATAGTTAATTTCTATTATCTATGACTAAGGATTGTTTGGAATTACTCTTTTTGCTTTTTTTTTTTTTCCCTTTGTGAGTTTGAGACTTGGTTTGATCACTAGTAAATGATTACATAATAAATTATATCATACATTACCTGTTGCCCAGATGCAGCCGCCAATCATTGCAACAGGCCAAAACTTAGGGCAATGTAATATCAGGTTGACCACCAAGGCAACCAACCAAATAGCAGCACAAAGAACCCACTGAAGAAACATTCCTGGAAATAAAAGAACTTGGTGAGAATGTTCCAAACTGATTTGAGTGAATTCTTGCTTAGGAATATGGATGAGATACTACTGTAGAAATGGTCATAATTTATTAGATATCTACACAACAGGCATTTTACATATTTTATTTCTATTACTACTCTGCATCATAATTAACCCTAACTCAAAGAGAAAATGAAGTTGAGATGAAGCAATTTGTCCAAACAGCTGGTAGTTTGTAGATCTGAAATTTAAACCCAGGTTGTATGATTCTAAGCCTATATGCAATGTATTACTGCTTCACATTCTTTTTTCACCTATTAGGCAAATCAGGAATTTTCAGTTGAAGGAATGTTGGTAAGACCACCTCTGTATTTCCATTCAGATGTGACATTTATTCCCATCAACCAAAAACATGGCATTAAGAACTTCAGAATAGCACCCAGTGACTTAAAACTTATGGAATGATTTGTGCCAACTCTGGGATAAAAATAAAGTCATTTATGGCCACAAACTGGCCTCATCTAAAGTCTAACGTTTGCTGTAAGCCAGAAATCACAAACCTGAGAATAAGCCTTCCAGGTGAAAGCTACTCTACTTTAAGCTGCTATTTGCTGGTTATCTAAAGACCACCTAGTGATATGAGATATATTTGTACCCTTCTGGAGCTGCTGCACCATCAAGGATTGAGGGATTAAAAAGATAAAGAAATAGCTGACATTGAAAGCAATACTGAGGCAGTTATAACTCAACATGTCACTTTTGACTCTGGATGATTTTTGCTTATTTCTAGTTAAGCTCACAGTGAAGGAGAGAAAAAATTGGCTTCTGACTTCTGAGATACCAAAGTAATATCAGTAAGATGAAAAGGAATTTCATTTTACAAACTCTTCACTTTATAAGTGAGAAACTAAAAATGAAAGAGCAGAAAATACTTGCTCAGGGCTGAGGGTGTAGCTTAGCGGTAAAGCACTTGCTGTGTGTGAGTTCAATCTACAATACCAAAATTAACTAATTAACTTAATTAAAAGGGTCTTGTCCAGGAACACAAAGCTAAGTGCATAAGACCAAAAGCCAAGTCTTCTACCCTTCCCCCTCCCCTACTTTTTAAAGTAGTTTCCATTCCTGTTTCAAGCCCAAAGAAAAAGAGAAGAAAGGCTCTGGAGGAAAAAGATTTGCAATGTTGTCTAAGCTGTATGAAGACATAGGAAATTAGGGAGATAAACACAAACTGAAAGTTACTTCCTAATAAGTATTCATTTCTTCTCCTGGCTTCCACATGGAGGGCATTAGATAAAAATAATTCTGACTTTTCCTTCTCTAAAATTCATTTTACAGTCAGTTTTAAGATGATATGTGCATTGCTAAAAATCACTGCAAACTATCCAATACTATGCAAAAACTTTGCAGTACAAACCACAGAGTTTTTTTTAGGGAAAATGGGATCGGGGAAACAATACCAGAAAACTTCATCAGCAATATATTAAAAAGAATAGTGACCTAATAAAAATGACAGTATGGTTTTAATTGGATAAATACATGAATGCTGCAATATATACGGCGCTCTAACTTGAAGACGACTGGAGCTTTGCTATAGAGGCAGCATCGGGAGAGCTGCAACTTGTCAATTACTGTGAAGTGGTGAATAGAGGGTTTTATCCTCAGATGTGTGTGGGTGTGATGCATGGGGTGAACTGAGGGAGCCCGCTGATGTTTGAAAGGTGTGTGTGTGTGGTGCAAACGTGTATGTACTTTGTCTGTTACTACACAGATTTATTCATGTAAGTGCAGTTCTCTTTATTCACTGAGTATATTCTCAGAGACAAAATTGCATATGAGCAAGCACAAAACTCCTGTTATGCTCAATGTAGCTTTCTAATACATCAATCATGTCAGAAATTTGTGTTTTCAAATAATACTATTGGAATTTACTGTAATTTACTTCTTTTGTAAACATAGCAGGATACGACTGGAAAACTTTCCTGGCTTTACCACAAAACGTAATATTAAGGGTGATCTTATCCTAATTTTCAGATAAACTGGCATGGGAACTGCCAAATGATTTATGTTAAGCTCTTTTCATTATTTGTACAGCTATAATTTTATTTATTTTATTTTTTTCTGGTACCAGAGATTGTACCCAGGGGCACTTACCACTGAGCCACATCCCTAGCCCTTTGTATTTATTTTTTTGTTTTGAGACAGTATCTAGCTAAGTTGCTTAGGGCCTAAGTTTCTGAAGCTGGTCTCAAACTTGCAATCCCCTCCTGTTTCTGCCTCTTGAGTCACTGGGATCACAGGCGTGCACCACCATGCCTGGCTATAGCTATAATTTTAAAATAATTTTAGGTTAACAATAAAGGGAAAATAATTACCATCACCAGTATCATATTTTTTAAGTGGAACAAAATTTGAGCCAAACAAAAGTATTGCTACGGAAGAGGAGAGGTAGCCAAAGGCTAGGTCTGTTCCGTTATTGGTCATGGTTTCAGAGAGGACTGGATCACTTTTGGCTCAATATAGTTTTCAAGCGTTTCTGAAATAAAAGAAATAAAAATGAAACAATTAAGAAGCGGTGAATCTGTAAATGAATTGTGATTAATATGCAATATTATCAATCAAAAGTACATACACTAAGAAAACTTCCTGAAGATGGTTAGAACACTATGCAGTTACACATTATGTTCACACTCCATGTCATTGATCCATTTTTTAAATGTATTCTTCCAACAAATATATTTTATCACTAACTTAGAATTAAAAAAAAAAACTTTTCTTGAATTTTAACTTCTTCCAAGATCTGGATCCAACTTTTATTACATTGTAAAAAGGAAAAGATTTTGGGGATAGGACCGTTTACTTCAGTTAGCTGTGACAGTCAAAAAGACTTTCATAGCTACTAAATGCTTTCCAAGAAAAAGCTTTTGTTTTCTTTCAGATGTCAGCTTAAGAACACATTTAGGTTTCAATCCTGCTAAAAACTCAAAATTCTCTAGAGGAAAAGTATACCCATTGTAGGCATTAGTCCAAATAGTTCATGAATCTCAGTGAGGGTGTAGTTCAGAGGTAGAGCCAGTGCTGAGCATGTGGAAGGCCCTGGAGTTCCATCCGAGCACCAAAAATAAATATAGTTCATGAATCTCTGTCATTATCACTTTTAAAAACCTGAGCAGACAGAAGGAATGCTTGAAAAATCTTGTAAAGTCAAAGATCAGCAGTGGTGTGTTACACAATACTATTAGCCAACAGAAGCTAGGAGGCAGCTAGTTAGCTGTCTGTGTTGTGCAATCCAGGAGCTAACAGGCACAAATAGCTAAATTTTCATTAAAATTAATTAAATAAAGTAAAAGAGAGAAAATTCAGTTCCTCAGCCACATTAATTACATTCAAGTGTACATGTGGCCAATAGTTATTGGACAGGGCAGGTTATAGAAGTCTTCTATCATTGAAGAAAGTTGTATTGGACAAAAGTGCTACACTTAAGTTCTGTTTTTCCTATGAAGAAAATGACCCAAAGTACAAATAATGAAGATTCAGACATTTTTTAATACATTTGGAAAAGGCCCATGAATACAATTTACCTTATTAGTTGCACATTAGAAAACACACACACACACACACACACACTTACACACAAAGTATTTTTCACAGTAACATTTTGTATTTGTATTTGTACACTAACCCTTTGAAGTAATCCTCTGGAATAAAAATCAAGAAAATCTTGTCTTTTTTTCTTCAAATTTAATGTTACAGTGATAACATCGTGTTGATATATATTGACTAAAAGCACATCTGAAATCACCTTTCCTTGTTATTTTATTTTACAACTATAAATATTTAAAGATCCATGTAATAGTTTTACTGGCGGGCTCCAAGGATGTTTAAACCCTTTAAGTGGCTTACATGGGTCAAGGGCCAAGTGGTAGAGCTGCTAAGATAATGATATCAGAGCTTTTAAAAAAAAAAAAAGTCAGGGAAGGGAGATGTATCTGGGAAAGCAGTCATGGGACTAGAGACACAAAATTAGGTGTTAGATAAGAAGTAAATATTTTTTTTTCATTTTAATTTAAAAAAGCAAAGCAAAACAAAATATTTGTAAGTACGTTGATAAAAAGAGAATGACTGAACTTCCAAAGTGGCAAATTGTTTTATTGACAACCCTACACCTCTGGGATTTCACCCTGGATTGAAAGAATAATTCGAAATGCTAATCAGCGTACACGAACTGTGGTTTGATTGCTGTATGATCATTAGTCAGTTATAACTATAAATAAATGAAGTTTATTTTATACAGCTCTGGTACATTTCAAAAAGCATGTGATCTAATTACAATGTGTACTGTAACTTACCGTCTTTAAGGAAGCATCTGTTTCTAAATCAATAAAGTTTTTGTGGAAAAGAAAAGCACCATCACTTTTCCAACCATATTGTTCCCAATTGTTTTTAGAGCAAACATGTTGTCTCCAACTAATATAATTTCTCCTTGTAAATTTATTTTGTTTTCTCTTTAAAATTATTATTTTTTAACTTTTACAAAAATATAAAAGTTGTACATAATTAATAGGGTAACTTGATGTTTCCGTCCATGTATTCATTGTGTAATTTTTAAACCATGTTAAACATATCTTTCTTTAAACATTTAATATTTCCCCACGATAAAAACTTTACAATTTTTTCTTGTTTGAATTACTTTTAATGAAATCAAATATCATTTTATAATGTTTATTTTTAAGAGTCCATTGATGTTTTAGTAAACTATATTCATTCATTTTTTTAAATTTTACTACTTTCGTCTCATTTATTAGTAAATATTTTCCTCTACGTTTTTCCTACTAATTTAAACTAATTTAATTTAAACTAATTTAGTTCAGCCCCGTCCTCCTTTGTTAAGTTAGTTTTTGGTGGGTTCTGATCGATACTACTTGTACTACTTCGAAGATTTCATTTTTAGTTTCATGTTAGTTTCCTCAAACCACCCGCAAATCTCGGCTGGGCTCTTGGCTGGAGTCACCAGGGCGTGCACGCATTTGTTCTGAGCCTCTGCACGTTTTGGAAAAGGCGCTCCCGCTCCCGGCAAAGCCACCCGGTCCTCCCGGAGTCTCTACTCACCGCGCTCGGGCTGCGCTGGGACTGGGTGCTCCCGAGCGCCCCGGAACCCGACCCGTGCCCCACGCCCAGCCAACTCGCGGGGCAGCACTTCCTGCCGAGACCGTTCCCTCCCCGCACCCAGCGGGACCCGCAAGACTTTCCGCACCTGCCACCTGCAGGCCTTCAAGCGCCTGCAAGTGGAGACCTCCTTCCTCCCTCCGCTGGGCTGGAGCGAACGGTCAGGTGACCAAGGAGGCGTCGTCAAGCGCTTTGTCAATCAACCAGCTAGGTCTTTTGTATAAGGACCGGATTGTTCAGGGAAGGCTGAGCCTGTCACCCTCAGGGAAACCGCGTTATTTGTGATGTTTATAAATAAAAGCCTGAGAAATTTCACACGATTGTAAAATATTACCCCAAGCTGATTTGTTCCCCTCATTGAATATAAAGAAATTCATCTAAACCGTTGAGGTCATTAACATCTCCTGTGTCACCACAAGATTTCGCTGGTAATCATTAATCCTTTATAAATGCATGTAAACCATTGACCTGCATATTTATCTAATGCGTACTGAGTAACAGATGAGGATATGATTTTCTAGACGTCTTATGCTTAACTGTATCACATTGCAATGACCAGGAGAGGTGTGGAGGTGTGTGTGTGTGTGTGTGTTGCTTTTTATTTTTTATTTTAAATACTAATGTCATACCAGATTAACTAAGAAAGAATCTCTAGTATTGTTGTTCCAGAATCATTTCCTTTTAAGACTTTCTTCTGGTGACATTAATGTGAAACCAAGCAACAGGGTTAGATCTACACTTGCCAAATTTCATTGCCTGTAAATTGCCTGAAGAATGGATAAATATGTTGACATCTGTAAGTTTTTAAGAAGCATTGCTGGGGCTGGAGCAGTGGCTCAGTGGTTGCGGCGCTTGCCTGGCATGTGCAAAGATGCACATTCGAACACCAGCACCTCATACACAACAAAGTGTCAGAGCAATGAGGGTCACATGAGGGACTAAATTAAATTGATTCTCTCTCCTCTCTCTCTCCCTCTCTCTTTAAAAAAAAACAATATTGCTTTGGTACTGTACTGTCTAGTATGTATGTAGCCACTAGCAACATGTGATTGTTCTTTAAATTAGAATAAAATTAGATTAGAATAAAAAGTTCAATAGTTCACTTGCATTGGAACCTTAATTGCCAATAGCCACATATGCAGATTATATTACACAAAGTGCTACTGGAAAGCATTGTTCTAGACAGCCCTGGGAGCGCAACAGTGACTGAAACCTCATCCTAACTTCATGTAGGTTTTGGTATAGCAAAGAGCACAGACGTGAACTTCAAGTTCAGAACGGGGAAGTACTAGATTCTATCCTAGTCTGAGATTAAGGAAATCCACTTAAAACTAAGTGCCATTTAACTGAGATCATCCAGTGGTTGGCAATGGTTGTGGAGTTCATAATAAGAAAAAAAAAATTAAGGACTGTTAAGAGATGAGGCTTCCTGGAGATCTTGCTTTCGATATTACTCGTTGTCACAAACTATAGGGTCAGATAAGCAGACAGGATTTAAAGAACCTAAGCCAATCGCCTTAAAGGAAAGGATTAAATTAGCAGTTCAGAAAGATTTTGAAAACATAAGTTTGCATTGCCACACATACATACTTACTTAATACATTTTCGTTTATAGTGCTTTTGATTTTATTGTGCTTTGCAGATATTGTATTTTTTCACAAATCGAAAGTTGTGGCAACCCTGCACCAAGCAAGTGTATTGGTGCCATTTTTCCGAAAGTATGTTCTCACCTTGTTTCTCTGCATCACATTTGGCAGTTATCATAGTATTTCAAACTTTTGCATTATTTTTATATCTGTGATGAGTGTCTGTGATCAGTGATCTTTGATATTACTACTGTAACTGTTTTGAGATACCATTAACTACAACCACAGAACACAGGGAGCTTGATCGATATCTGGCAATTTTTCTGTCTTTGGACTTTCCTATTCCCTAAGTCACAAAAATGTTAAAATTAAGGCAGTTAACAACATTGTAATTGCCTCCAAGTGTTCAAAGGAAGACTTCCATGTCTCTAACTTAAAAAAAGAGAAAAAACTAGAAATAATTAATCTTAGCAAAAACGCTTGTTCAACATACAGATAGGCTGAAAATTAGGCCTATTGTGCTAAACAGAAGCATGGTGAATGCAAAGGAAAAACAGTAGAAGAAAATTAAACAAGCCACTCTTATCTGCATTTCTTCCTTTTGGAAATGTTGATTCAGATTTTTACTTGAATTATTTATTTTCTTATTGTGAAGTTTCATGAGTTCTTTGTATGTTCTAGATTTTTAATCTCTGTCAGATGAATAGTTGGCAAATATTTTCTCCCATTCTGTAGGTCATTTTTATATTCCATTATGTTCTTGGCTGTGCAGAAACTTTTAAATTTGATGCAACCCCATTTGTCAATTTTTGCTTCTGTTTCTTTTGTCTTTGAGGTCATATCCAGTAAAACATTGCATTGCAGAAAAATTATTGTCCTGGAATGGTTCCCTGTTTTCTTCTAGTAGTTTTCAGAACTCCAAGTTTCATATTTAGGTCTTTGATCTATTCTGAGTTTAATTTTATGGGGAAAAACTCTCAATATCTTTAAGTCATCAGAGAAATGCAAATCAAAACTACAATGAGATTCCTTCTCATCTCTGCCAAAATGGTCTTTATTTTAAAAAATGCTGCCAAGGATGTGGAGAGAAAAGAACTCTTACATGGTGGGAACATAAATTAGTATAGCCACTGTACAGAATGGTATGGAGGTTTCTCATAAAACAAAAAATAGACCTGCCATAGACCCAGCAATACCACCCCTGGGTATATATCTAAAGGATATGAAATCAGCATGCCAAAGAGATACCTTCATATCCATGTTTATTGAAATACTATTCACAATAGTTAAGCTAGGGATTCAGCCCATCAACAGAGGAATGATTAAGGAAAATGTAGTTTGTGTACACAATGGAGTGTTATTCAGCCATAAAGAAGAACGAAATCATGTTATTTTCAGGACAATAGATGGAATTGGAGGAAATTATGTTAAGTGAAATAAACCAGATACCGAAAGACAAATACTGCATATGTTCTCTTTCATATGTGGAAGCTAAAAGAAAGTTGACTTGAAAGTACACTAGTGAATAGTAGGGATTGGGAAGGTTGAAAGGGAAAAGGGAGGGTGGATAAGGATTTGATCAGTTCAAGCTGTAGGCATGTAGGAAATACCATACTGAATCCCGTTAAAACATACAATTAGTATGTGTTAGCAAAAAAATTTTTAAAGTACTGTTCTAGTGGATAAAGAATGATAATGTGAAACAGCTTTATTGCTGATACAGAGAAATGTTTATGGTCTAAATACAAGATTAAATTGACCACAACATTCCCATAATTCAGAGCATAGCTCTAATACTTTTCAAGTCTATGAAGGCTGAGAGAGTTGAAAAGGTTGCACAGAAACATTGGAAGCCAGCTGTTTTGGTCAGCTTTTCTGCTCCTGTGAGTAAAAGACCTGACAAGAATAATTTTAGGAGGACAAATAGGGCTCACAGTTTCAGAGGTCTTAGTCTATAGAAGGCCAACTCCATCCCTCAAGGCTTGATGAGGCTGAACATCATGGTAGAAGAGTGTGACAGAGGGAAGTGGCTCAAAGCATTGCCAGAAGCAGAGGGAGACTTCACACCAGATACAAAATACATACCCCAAACGCACCCCACCAATGGCCCACCTTCTCCAGCCACACCTTACCGGCACACAGCTACCTGTTAATCCCTATCAGGGCATTAACTCAATCATTTCACCTCAGCTTAGCATTATCACATGTGAGCCTTTGGGGGACATCTCACATTCATACTGTAACAAGCAGAGCTTGGTTCATGAGGTTTAAAAAGCTATCTCCATTTTAAAAATGCAAGATGAAGTCACAGGTGCTGACGTACAAGCTGCACCAAGTTTTCCAGAAGATACAGCTAACATAATCAATGAAGGTGGTTACACAAATCAATAGATTTTCAATGTAGACAAAACAAACTTATCTTGGAAGATGTTACTCAGGACTTTCATAGCTAGAGAGAAGAAATCAATGCCTGGTTTCAAAGCTTCAGATGATAGGTTGACACTCTTGTTAGGGGTTAATGCAACTGGTGACTTAAAGTTGAAGCCAATGTTCATTTACCATTCTGAAAATTCTAGGACAGTTGGAAAGTATATTGAATTTGCCCTGCCTGTGCTCTAAAAATGGAAACACAAAGTCTGGATGACAGCAGGGCTGTTTAAACATAGTTTTGAGACCAGGGAAAACTTAAGAAGTCAGAGTAGTTAGAATGTTTGCGTCAATCAAGGGAAGCCAGGTTTTCTTTTAGGATCAATTTGACATCCCCCAACGATAGTAAGGAGGGTCTGGCAAGGTGGGTCCAGATGCAGACACTGCCTTCTGCTAAGGAAGATGCCACATTCTTTCTATTGATGCCCCAAGGCACAAAACAAAGACTGGACCCAGCCAGAATTTGCCATGCCAATGTCCTAGGTTTGGGAAAAGGTAGAAGATAATGTATTGAAAGGAGAGCATCTTTTAAAAGGGCAAACCTTTGGCTTTGTCCTCTTCTCCCACTCTGGGGGAAGTCTGCTCTTTCCCCTATGCTTTGCTTTCTATTATTTTCTTAAAATAAAATCTGTACCATGCTTGCCTCAGTGTCCCTTGTTTTCATTCTTCTTCTCCAGGGGACACAAACCCAATTTCCACCAAACTGGCACCAGTTTTAAGTTCACAGTTGGGACCTATACCTCAGGAAAAAAATCTTTACAAAATGTTACTGCTCATTTACAATGCACCTGGTCACCCAAGAACTCTGATGTAAATGTATAATGAGATTATTATTTTCATGTCCGCTAACACAGCATCCGTTCTTCAGCCCATGGATCAAGGAGTAGTTTTAGCTTTCAAGTCTTATTACTTAAGAATTACAGTTCAGGGCTGGAGTGGTGGCTCAGCGGTTCTGTGCTTGCCTGGCATGTGGGGGGACATGGGTTCAAACCCCAGCACCATGCATACAACAATGTGTCTAAGAAATGAAAATCACATAAAGAACAAAATAAAATTGATTCTCTCTCTCTCTCACTGTTCCTCTCTCTTAAAAAAAAAAAAAGAAATATAGTTCAAAAGACTGTAGCTACCGTAAGTCTCTATTCTTTTGATGGATTTAAAGTAAATTGAGAACCTGGAAGGAGTCGCCATTCTAGATGCCATTAAGAAAAGACATCTAGAATGGGAAGAGATTAAAATATAAACCTCAATAGAAGTTCAGAAGAAATTGATTTCAACATTCTTGAATGACTTTGAGGGGTTCAAGACCTTGGTGGAGGAAGTAGTGGAAGTAGCAGGAGAACCAGGATTAGAAGGTTCTAAAGATGTGACTGATTGCTGCAGTCTCATGACAAATCTTTACTGGATAAAGGGTAAACATAAATATAATGTGCACTGGGAAACTAAAAACGCTCACAAGATTCACTTAGTTGCAATATTTGCCTGATTGTGGTGGTCTGGAACTGAAGCCACAATATCCCTGGGCTATGTCTGCAGATACACACATAAAAACTTGCTTCCAAAGACATAGGGCCTATATCCAACCTGGAATTGTTTCACTTTGTGATCAGAAAAGGCCTCAGAGATCATGTAGTTCCTTATTGTTTCAGACTCACATTGAAAAACAGACTCCCACTGCAGAGAATTTCCTAAAATCTGAAAGTGAGTTGGGGTTGTCAGACTTGGGAATATCCCAGTCCAGTGATTTGTACATCATGCCACAGAGGAAGTCCAAACAAGAATAACTGCTTAATTTTTTTCTTTCAAAAAAATTTTTATATGTATTAATGACTAAACATAAAGGTCTATATTAGAAGAGTCCTAGAATGTACTAAATAATCAAATCTAATTTTGGCTTCATCTACTAATATTTCTCTAGAAAAGTAATTTAAATTGATTAAACCTCAGTTTCCTTATACTTAATATGGCAATAATAAGACCTGTGTATCTCACCCTTCCAAAGAGATCATGTGTATCATGAAATTATTAGGACATATTAGGGTTAGGGTTTCTACTCTGACTATTGAAGATCATGGAAGTCAAGCCTTCACTCCCATCATGACAACAACAAAAAGCTGAACAAACCACAGATCAACATCTTCTTAGAGAAGTGAACTCATACTGTGAACCATCTTCCTGAAAACTGAGATAATTACGAGAATTACAGCTTTCCAGAGTAGCAAAAATGCTGGAGCCAGTAACCGGTTGGGGAACTTAAATAATAGCAAATCATGCAGGCGGACAGTGGACAAATTAAGGGTTCAAACTCTGGGAGGGTGGGGTCCAGTGGGAGTATCCAAAGGTGTTACTTTCAGAAGCCACATCAGAGTCTTAATGTGATGAAAGGAGAAAAATTTCTTCTTTCTTCTGGCATGAGAAAGAAAAAAAGAACCATTTGAAATACACCAACAATATTTTGTTTTCTGAAACAAAAGCTTACCATCAAGGAGAACTTTTTGACGGTCACAAACCAGGGATTTTGGAAA
This sequence comes from Aplodontia rufa, assembly GCA_004027875.1. Taxonomy (NCBI): domain Eukaryota; kingdom Metazoa; phylum Chordata; class Mammalia; order Rodentia; family Aplodontiidae; genus Aplodontia; species Aplodontia rufa. The sequence continues at coordinate 36,617 of PVKS010010810.1, forward strand.
ACTGAAAAATAGAGGATTTACCATAAGATTATAAAAATATTGGATAATATTTTTTCCATTCCACAACATCTTATGACCATATTAACAGTATTCTATGATAATTGAGAGAGTTTTAAGGCACAAACTCTATTTAAGGAGAAGTTTATAATGTAAGAAAGAGCAAAGACAACAGGGGAGAATAAAGGTGTATGAAGGGAAATTAAAATATGTACTTACAGATGCCACAAACATTAAACAAGGCTTTCATCCAGGCAAATCTAAAACTTAAAAGTCTGTTTACCTCATTTCCTGTTTTCTGATACATGGTGACTGGCTTTCAACAAACACTTTCAAAGCATGCTACAGGCAAGAAAAAAGTTTGAAAAGACAAAGCAGACTAGACTAAGATATGTCAAGGAATTTGGAATAATCAATGTGGATATTTAAATTTTTATGATTAATGTGTTAAGAGCTCCACTGGAAAAAAATGGACAACATGCAAGAACAGATAAGCAATATAAGTAGAGAGATGAAAACTCTATAAATCAAAAGGAAATCATAGAAAACAAGAACACTGCAAAGGTGTTAAATACAGGTAATGGGAATACCAGGAGGAAAAGAGAAAGAAACAGTATACATTTAAAGTATCAATGGGTGGAAATTTTCCAAACTTAATGTCACCAAATCACAGTTCCAGGAAGCTCAGAAAATCTCAGGTATGATAAATTAAAACAAACAAAAGCTGCATTTCATATTAAAATTGTGGAAAATCAGACAAAGGGTCTACATTGAAATAAGCTGGAGGAAAAACTTTACCCTAACTAAAGAAGAGAAGGTGTAAGAATTAAACAGACTTGTCAGAAACCCAGCAAGGTAAAAGAATGGACTGAAATATTTACAGCGTTGAAGGAAAAACTCTACCAATCTAGAATTCTGAATCCTGTGTAATTAACTTTTCAAAGGGAAAGAGAAATGAAGGCTGCTCCAGACAAGCAATAATGAAGAGAATTTGTGACCAGTAGAACTATCTTAGCAGAAATGTTAGAAGGTCTTCAGAGAGAAGAAAACTGGTAAAAATCAGAAACTCAGGTTTACATGAAATAAGAAAAGGAATAAGTAAACGTAAAACGCAATTTTGTGTTTTTCTTTATTGATCTGAGAAATTGTTTAAAATAGTAATAGTAACAGTATGTTGGGTGATTTTAATGTACAGGTAAGAGAAAGGAACAACAAATATAAGTGGTCTGAATTTCTCAATGAAAAGACAAAGACTGACAGAATGAATAAGATATAGGAGGACCCAACTATATGTTGTTGACAAGAAATCCCTTTAATTATAAAGGCACAGATTTAGAAAGATGAAGAAATGTACATGTGATAACATTTACCAAAAGAAAGCTGGGGTACTCATTTTCTTTTTTCTTAATAAAGAGAGAGGGACAGTGAGAAAATGAGACAGAGAAAGACAGAGAGAATTAATTTTATTTAGTTTTTTTGCATGTGGCTTTTGTTGCTCTGACACGTAGTTGTGTAAATGATGCTGGGGTTTGAACCCACGTACTTGTGCATGCTGAGCAAGTGCCATAACCACTGAGCCATTGCTCCAGCCCCTGGGGTACTCATTTTCATTTCAGACAAAGCAGATTTTAGACCAGGAAATTATCAGGTATAAAGAGGGGCAGTATATCAAAGTAAAAGAGTCAACTCCGCAAGAAGATGTGACAATGTTGTGCATGCACCTCATAGCACAGTGTCAAATTAAGTAGTAAGAAGAAAATTAGTAAAACTGAAAGGATAGAGCTTATAATTGAGGGTCATCACTAGTCCTCTGTTTGCACTCAATTAATCCAGAAAGCAGATAATCAGTAAGGGTATAGTTGAACTATATCCTTGGATCATCATTCAGATCCAACTGTAACAGAATGCATTTTCTTCTCAAGCTCACACAGAACATTCACCTAGAGAGCTTACATCTAGGGCTGATACTTTGGTCAGACCCATTGCACTATACAACATGAAGAGTGAATGAACTCCAACATAAATTTTGGACTATAGTTCACAATAATGCATCAATATTGACTTATCATTTTTAACAAATGAAACTTTTTCTTAAGAATTGAAACATACCAAGGCAAATGCTAATAACAGGATAACTGAATGGGGAGAGGTATATGGGAATTCTGTCTTATCTGTTCAATTCTTCTGTAAACCTAAAACTGCTCTTTAAAGTAGTCTACAAAATATTATTTTACATTTGAGATTATTTTATAAGGGTTCAACTATTTCTCAGCCTGGTGAAGTAAACCAATCACATCAATTATCTTGTTTCATATACATCTGTATATATCTATATCTACCTATATCTATACATAATTAGCTTATTTACTTAATATGTATTAAGTCATTTGATTATCTGTTTTAATAATTTCCAAATGCAGCAGAAATACTTATAAAGCAAACCATCTACAGTTGAGTAATATATTATTCTTTTGTATAAGATCAAAGTCAATGTTTTTCACATTTAAACTCTGAACACCTGATTACCATTATATGACCTTTTGAGTGTATGAATGTGGGAGTTTTTTTTATAAAAATCTAGGCCACTTGCTTTCTTCTTTTAGTTGCTAAATTATTTTATAGACTGAATTATCCTGATTCATATTTTGAATAATTCTCTTTATAATGAGATATTATGAATTATATGAAGGCAGAAAAAACCTGCTGAATCATTTGATTATGTAATCATGCATGTTGTGTTTAAAAGAACTCTTTCTCAGTTTTTTGTAGAAAGGAAGGAATCAATTTAACACATAATTTTCTTTTCTTCCTTTTTTTACTCCCCGAATAGTATCCTGCCAAAATCTCTGCAAATGAGTTGGTACAGGAAAGAGAAAGAAATAGTTTCTTCTCATGCAACTGTTTAGACCACCATTTATACCACACATATCCTACCCCAGCACTATGCTAGATATGCCTCACTGTGAGCCTGCTGAACTGAAGCCCAGACTGAGATTGTTGCCTATTTACAGCTATAAACATGGAAGAACAAAGAGAGGTACAAAGGAGACTTCTCTTACCTGTCCTTACAATCAAAATGTTCTTTGGTTCTTCATATTGACCAGCATAAATTACTCCATTAATAGAGTGACTACTTCAACTCCCTTATCAAGAGATCTTCCTCTATGTAGCTTTATCATCCGCTTCCTCTCATGCAAATAACAAAATATAATTCTTTAAATTTGTCCCACAGTTGTCAATAGCATATATCAGTTGGTTCTTGCAATAATTTGCAAGGGTATGTTGTTTTCTCCTGGAGAATGTACTACGTTTTCCCACTCAGGTTGTGTTGCAATGTGATCCTTGCAATGTGATTATTGGTTTGGAGGCAATGAAAGGAGAAGACATCTTGAAATGAAAAAGCATTATCTTCCAGGGAACTTGCCTCAGTTTCTCTAGAGGCATCCTGGTGAGGGGAGGCTATAAATACTATTGCCATCCTAGATGGTTCAGAATACCTGGAAATTTAGGATTTTGCGGCTTGTCCACCTAGTTGTCCCTGCTTCAGGTTACATGGTCCCAGTCTGCTCATTTGAGGATCTTGATTTGAGCAAATGAGGTCTGTACCTGCAGCTCTGCTACTCTTACAATTCCATGCTGGGCTAGGGGTTCCTAAGTTTGCTTTGTGGATGCATGATATTAGAATCCTTCTAACACCATAGAAGTTTTCTTTCATTCCATATTTTGAGTTGTCAGTTTGTTAATTTGACTCTGTCATTTTGTTTATTTATTTGCAAGGATATATACAGCTATTAATAAAAATCAGCTAACTCTACCATCTTTATTTAATAATTTTGAAGAAGAGGCTCATCACAATATGAAAGCAAACAAAATTTTCTAAGAACAACCTGAAATTAGGAAAAATATGCTATGTTTGTGACAATCGCTTATGCTATATTGAAAGAAATGTTTCTTCCCTTAATGAAAATTGTTTTACAATAAAGATTACCCCAACAAATAGTAAAATTATTAACTTTTGTTAACTTTTAAAAAATCTATAAAAATTAAAGCTTTAGTCCTTAAAAAGTTCACAATCCTGTAAGTACACTAAGCCAAACCAAAAATAGTGTTACTCACCTATTTTGAGCTTAAGAAAATGCTTAAATTATTGACTTATTTATTTGTACAGAGATCTGAGCATAGAGACATATTTGAGAAATGGCAAAGAGGCCACTATAGCTGGAGCTAAGGTGGTAAGCAGGAGAGTGGAAGAAGATGAAGTTAGAGGGTTCCTGGGTTAGGCAGGGTGATGGGAACCTTGTGGGCTATTAAGAGGACTTTGGTTATTCCTCTGAGGAAAATTAGTCGCTGAAGTATTTTTATCACAGGATAAAAATTAATTCTCTATTTCTGTGTAACAAATATAGCCACCCAAAATATAGTAGCATGAAAGAACACTAAGCATGTATTATCTCCCACAGTTTCTGTGAGTAAAGAATTTGAGGATGGGTTGGGTAGGAGTTGTCAGATGTGGGCTGGGGCAATAGTCATCTGGAGATGTGTTGGGAATAGGGGATGTACGTCCCAGGTGGCTTACTCATGTGACTCCTAAGCTGGCTCTGGCTGCTAAGGGGAGCTCCCAGTTCCTCTTTAAATGGGCCTTATCATAGGTCTGTTCATGTGTCCTCATGACATGGTGCTGGTTCTATACAGGGTGAGAAGTCTAAGAAGAGAGTGTCATTGTCCTTTGTGACCTAGCCTCTGAAATCACAGACTTTTCACTTTTTCAGTTTTCTATTCATCATACAGTTCATCTCTGATTCAGTGTGAGAGGAAATTGAACAATGGCATGAATACCAGAAGGTGAAGGTTGATGGAGACCATTTTGGAGGCTGAGTTCCAGGGAAAAGAAGGGAGAGGATTATTAGGGCAATGTCCTTGCATGGACCCAAGTACAGGGATTTAGTGCACCTTTGTTAGGTGCACAGGGAAGCCATTGATAGTAAGAGTTACAGGAAGGTGGTGGTGGGAGTTTGTGCACATGCTTTTCATTTTTTTTCTGTTCTCAGTGAAATAGGACCTGGAAAGAGGTTCTTAAGTAATTAAAATTTTCCAATAGCTTTCAAGTGATACTATGATTATTCTCACTAACTGTTGCTTGGTCATGTTATAAAGAAGAGAACAAAACCTTTTTGATTATTGTTCCATCTACTATCAGAGGCTCAGTCTCTCTCTCTCTCTCTCTCTCTCTCTCTCTTTGAATACAGTTATTAAAATATACTTATTTTTTTCTAAATTTCAAGAAATTTTTATTCTTATAGTGTGGAAACTTCTAGGCCATAAGTATCCATTGGTTTACAATTAGACTACCTTGTTACTTCTTATGGAGCAGACTAAAATACAGATAATTAAGGGTGCTCCCAGGAGACATTTAGAAAATATGACATAGTCTTTTGCTCACCCAATTAGCCCAAGCTCACCAGGGAAGAACCCATAGAGCAACTAAGTCAGGTTAACCAACACATTGAAATGTGGAGCTGTGGGGTGTCTCACCAGATGAAGGAAAAGAGTTAATACAGAACATTGTGAAAGAGTAGAGTTTAGGTGTAGTGCAAATGAAGTTGTTTTTGACGGACTCAAAGCACAGTAGATTTTTATTTTCTTGAAAACTAAGTTAAGAAGACTTCCCTATCTGAAGGGGCCTATAAATCAAAGCAGCTTTGCTCTGTCACAATGACTTAAATCTTCTAGATGAACCTGGGGCATTTAGTTCTTTTAATTTAATTTAACTTTTTAAATTTGCTTGACATAGTCACATATTGGAGGGAATTGTTGTTACATATTCATGCATACATGGATATTGACATAGTGAGATAGTAAGCTAAGGCCAATCCTAGTCCAGGATCTACTCCCTTCATTCATTCCCCAAACTCATGTCTCCTCTGTAATACCCCTATGCTGTAATTGGAAATCGACATGTACATGTATATTAATTTTTGAAATTTCTGAGTTTCTCTGTCTGCCTATGTATAGTTAGGCTTCTCATGGGAGTCAAGAGTTCCCAGGTACACTGATAACCCTCCTTATACTTCCCTCTCCTCCATGCCTCCCTCCCTTCTCCCCCACTTTCACAGTTGGTTCCCTCAGATTATGTTAAATTTCCACTATGGTGAGTTTAGTACTTAATCTCAGCTAACTTTCATCCTGTCTTAGGTTTTATACTAGTTTCCACATATGAAAGAAAACATTTTAAGTCTCTGTGTTTGGGATATTTCACTCAGCATATTTTTTTCCATTTCTGGCCATTTGGCTGCAAATGCCATGATATCATTCTGTCTAATAGCAAAGCAGAACTCCATTGTGTGTGTATTGTGTGTGTATATATATATATATATATATATATATATATATATACATACATTATATATATAATATGTGTATGTATAGATATACA